>JAYDZE010024543.1:0-27725 GCA_034509125.1 Monilaria moniliformis
TCTCTTTCTAGCTGGTAAATTGATGCTGGAAGTGGTGTGTGTTACTTGAAAGATTTTGCTGTATATGAATTCCCGAAGTACATGCCAGATGAGTTTTTGTACTATTAAGTTGCATATGCTGGCTGGTGCACTTGGGCCCCCCAGTGCCAAAATCCTGGCTTCGCCACTGTGTACTTGCATGTCAAACGCAAGGGTCTTACTCAGTTTTCAAGTACCAAAAAATTTATCCGAAAATAGATTTGCATAATTTTATGTAATTTGAATATTAATTGATGAAATGCCTAATACTTTGACATACATTTGAATATTTGGCCAAAATACTTTGACATACATTTGAAACTTGCGGGATTGACCAGAATTTGACCAAACTTGGTGGTTTTTCCGGCAATTTGACATTTTGAAAAATATCTCCAACTCAAGTTTCCACTTTAAAAACTTCCAACTTTGAAAAAATTTGAATTATAGTACATATTATAGAATCCGGCGACAGAATGACGATTCACCTTGCCGAACTCTTAGATCGATTATACGTAAACTTTTTTCCACCTAAGTAACAAAATGACATCATTTTGGTGCTTGGGTGGACTAGAGAACTTTGAAAAAATTATCTCTTGTCTCCCTCTTTCTTTTTTTAAAGAATCTTGTTAGAAATTTTGACAATAAATAACTTTAAAATCAGACTTATTTATGGTAATCTGCTGGTATTTAATATGATTAAATAATAGACATAAAATTATGTTTTGAGCTATTAATGCCTAATGTTCATCGCTACATGGAAAATGATGTTATCCCACATTGGAAACTTAATGAAGTTTCAAACTATTTTTAAGTTGATTCTCATGAAAAGGGAAAAATCAAGTGTGAACGATTATGGTGCTTAATAGTGGGCTTTTAATGTTAGTCATGTCCATAGCCGCATTTTGATATCCAAAAACTACTCAGCAATGGTTGGTTGGGGCTGGAGAAGAAGAGGACAGCGGCGGTTGTTTGGCGGGAAAGGAGGAGGAAGCACCTCTTTGATCTTTTGTGGTGATTGTGGTAAAGTTGGTGTAGGATTTGATTGGTGCAAAAAACATTTGAGAAATTGATGCAGGAAATTGCGGAAATTTTGAGAAATCAACAAACCATCATCATCAATAAACTGAATAATTGGGGGAAATTTTGACACACAGAGGAAATGAGCTGGAGACCGGTTTATCCAATTTCTGCTTCTCTTCTTAGAGAAAGAGGCACAGAGTGAGAGATGGAGGCAGCGCCATTGTTGCCGACAGAGAGAGAGAGAGGCAAGTTTCAAAGAGAGAACTGAGAGTGTTTGAAATAGAGATTGGGGGTGGATATATATATTTGTCTTTCTCAATTTTAGGCATTAAATAGTTCAATAGCTCATTATTTTCAACTGGAAACTAATAAATACACTAAAACACAGCTTCCAATGTGGGATAAACACTCGTGGGATAGTAAAACAAGTTCCATGTTTCAAGGGTAAACTTTAGGCATTAAAAGCTCATTGTTTTTAACTCAGAAATGAAGTAATAAATACACTGAATTCGTGCACTTAAAAGGTATAACCCCATTAAATCGCAACGGATTACTATAAATAAATATGGTTTTGAAACTATTTATTGTCAAACTTTCCAACAATTACCTCTTCGCGGAACAACTACACTAAAACACAGCTGCCAATGTGGGATAGTAACACAGCTTCCACCCCTAAAAAAAGTAAGATAGCTTCCAATGTGAGATAGTAACATAGCTTTCAATTGGTTAACTTTAGGCATTCCTAGCTCCTTGTTTTCAACTTGAAATGAACTAAGAAATACACTAAATTCATGTATTTAAAAAACATATATACACGTGACGTGTATCCCATTAAATCGCAACAGATTGCTATAAATAAATATGGTTTTAAAACTATTTATTGTCAAAATTTCCAACAATTAACCTCTTCGTGAAAGAACTCAAATACGACATGTTTGGGGCCCGAAACATGGGGCCCGCTGCAGAAGAACAAAGACTAGAATTGCATGGTGGGTTCAAGACCAAAACATGATTTTCACTATAGCAAGAATGAAATCAAAATGAACTATTGATATTTACTAACAAACTTCCATGGCAAGCCCCACTTCTTGACTCGTTATCTAATGTACCAAGTTGTCTTTCAAGAGATCTAGTAGAAAAGGGATTTCTCAAATACTCAAATTTCGCTAGAGTTCTTCCTCCACAAATAGCACCAGCCAAAATTAGAAATGTGGAAACAAAGAATCAGCCCATGAAAAATGAATTAGAAAAACTCCATACTCAGCCAAACCATCTTAGCAGCAGACCAACCACGATTTTCTGGAATTTCCGTGTTGCTTATGGTAAAACTGATTGTCTTGACATTAACAATATATTCATCATATAACAAAAAAGAAGAGAGATCATTATAATTTCATTAGTTACAAGAGATGTTAATTGATTTGTTACCGTTTATCAAGTTAACTTCATATGTACATGTTTCAAGTAAGATGTTTTCACCTAAAATTCCACCATTGGTACAGATTCTTCACATGAACTCAGTCATTTGACATACCACTTGTGCTTTGAGCAGATCTTTTCCCAACGTACCTCTGTTTTCAAATGTACATGAAAAGAATGGTAGATTAATTGAGGGCCAACGAGTGCAGAGCTACTTTCATATTAAATAAATATAAACCAACTTAAACATTTTAAACATTCATTACTAAGTGCAAGAGCGATCACCTGCTTCCCCCAGGTGAATGGGAGATATCTGTACTTGATCATATGTGTGATTTGCCTCTTCATTGTGAGGAAGAAAAGGAAAAACCAGTAAAAGAACAAAATGGGCCAGAACACTGGGACGTCGAACATGGAGAAGAAGGTTAAGAGGAAGGCAACACAAAAAGCTTTTGTGATTGCATACCTGAAAAGATTATAAGAAAATCACGTTATTAAAAGTCTTTTCAGTACCAATAAAAAAGGGAAGCAAAAAAACCAAAGTTAAAGAAAATTTGTAAGCCTTTCCAGATCCGCTACTAATCTTTCGTTCATAAAACATACTAAGCTTTCAGATCTCTTTCTCAAGAGACATTGATATTGCATCAAATGCATGACTCCACTCTTATTTAGTTTCCTCATTCATGCAGCTCGCATATTTCTGTTATACAAATTATTAAAATATATGTTTATTAGGAGCACAAGATTCAAAACAAGACCAACAAAAAATTCTTTATCTTCTCCCAATCCGAAGCAGCATTCTATCTGGTTATTAATGAAATAATTGACTAAGACCAGAAAAGGAATCTGTCATGCTGAAAATCAGTGATGGACAAGTATACTTAGATTCTATATGAAGGTCGTGAAAATGTAAATATTTCAAATATGAGTGTTACAGCATACTGTGAACATCAAAATTTTCCTCCTTTAGTAAGCCAACAAATAACAATATGCACAGAACAAAATCAGAAGATGGAAGAACCAAATCTAATAAAATCAACTTGAGTCATGGCTGCGTTAGTACTAGTACAAACACGAGTCTTAAATGGGAAACTAGACGCTAGATACTATATCTATTTCACATTCCTTTCTATCTATTTTCTCACTATAATTCAACAGAAACTGATGAAGCATCAAAAATTGGACTACACATGAAAATTGCAGCTAGAGTTGCAAATATATGTTACTAAGAATATGCAGCATAATATGAGCTACTGTACGTTGCCAAAGAAACAAACGAGTAACTCATAGCTTAAAAACATATAACAGCAAGAAAGGCTTAGCATAGAAAAGGCATATGCATCAAACCAGAACAAAAATTCAGGCAGGCGACGGACAAAGGGCCTGAACTCCTCAGAGTCTTTAGTAGGCGAAGAGGGGCCATCCAGAACTTCTAGCTCCGGATCAACCTTGGGTGACAAAAACCCGATCAACAAATTCAAGATGTAGATTGACAGGCCGTATGAAATGACATAAAACCCCTGAGCATAATAAGCACGCAAGATGTAGATTGCTGCTGCAGCAAGTGTAACGAGCCACCTACGAGCTATATGGGGAGCGGACCTATCCAAATAATGCTGAAACTTCCTCGAGAATTCATTTCTCCACTTTGCTAATGGTGACTCTGGAGCAGCAGTATCAGTCCCAACATCTTCCATTGTTTTCACTGCTTTAAAACTGCATTGGAGTGCAAAGCAACATAAATAAATAACCATCAACTAATGATTGTTACAAGTAAATTGTTTCTACACAGTAATAACAACAATTACAAAGCATAAATGTTTTTTCACAATTCTAAGTTCAGTAATTCGACGTGTCGTTTGCAAAATAACACCACACACAAAAAGATGAATAAAAGCTACCCCTCCGCTGCCGGTGAAGCAAAAAAAAGAAGAAAAAAAAAAGAGGACACAATTAGCATCTTAATTGCACAACCGACTCGAATTGATTAAACGACTTCAACAACACTTAATCAGGTCTATGAAAGAGTTAACTGGCACTGTAACTACCCCGATTGATCCAATTACTTTGAAAATTCCAAAGTAACTGCAGACCTTAGCACAAATTCTTCAAAATAAATTACCTCGTAATCAGCAATTCATTTCAAATATGTCCATATTAACAACAACATTAAATTTACAGTGAGGGAATCAGCATAATCATTCGAAACATAGAAGAAATATGCATAAAATATAGAGAGCCGAACCTCGATTATATGAGAGGAATGGAGTATCAACGAAGCAAACAAATTGCTGCGAACTTATTTTTACGGTTTTGTTGGGTCAAATTCTTCTATACGAGCAAATTAATTTCACCGGATATTAAGTGTGAATAATGAAAAGTGGAACGGGTATTAAACTTTTCGGATTAGGGTCCTTCATTTGGACCCAAAATTATTACATCCATTTAAATAAAATCTCAATTCGTATATGATAAAATATCGAATTTTGTAATTAAGTGAATTCCACATTTTATTTATTTATTTATTTGACTCATATTTTATTATAAAATTAATATATAAAAATGAGACATTTTCATATATAAAGATAAGTATGAACTTTTCGGCCCCATCAGATAATGGGCCCTAGATCATTGTCTATGCTGGCCCATCCTCAGGGCCGGCCTTGCAGGTAATTATATCATAAATTATGATCCCGTAACAATGACTTTTTATATCAATCAATATATAATTAAATTTATAATTATAAATGCTTTAACTAATCATCATAATTATGATTTCCATATTACTACCCTTGAAGTAAAATTTGTTATAACATAATTAATATTAATAGTGTGTATTATTCATTAATGTATAATTTTAATGATTAATTAGTTTAAGTGATCATTTTCTGTATATATCTAAAATCCAAATTTCATAAATAATACAATATAAAATATAATAGGAGCTTACAAACAATTTTATTTTCTCAATCGCTAAACAGTGTTAACATTGCTTAGCGGACTCACAAACTAATTGATCATATAATTTGTGAGATAATGCAATAATTTTTTTATATTTATTTATTTTTAATAATTCAAAAATATATATTAATTTATTTACATTGTTCTAGAAAATTATGAATACCTCTAATGACTACCATATATCAATGAACAAAATTATTATGCAAAATATAATAATATATGAGATAATAAATTATTTAATTCTATTTTTTGGTGACATGATTATATATTTTATAATAACCTTTATATATAGAATATTTTATAATTTTAACTATATAATAGTAGTATATGAGTTAATTTTACCTAGTCTTCTTATATTTATCTTCTAGGGCCCGATCAATCAAACAACTAATAAGCCCATCTTGTAATTAATAAAGGCCCAATCAAAACTCGAGCCCAAACTTACTCCTTTCTTATTCTCTTATACGTCCTCTCTCTCACAGAAACCAGAAGCCTCCCTTCTCGTCCTCACATATTCCCTCACCGTAGTCGAACGCCGGGCAGCAGACTACGCCGCCATCTCCGTCTTCTTTCTCCCTCTATCTCATCCTCGCTTCCCTATAGCTCTTCTCTCCCTCATTCCATTCACAGAATACCGTCTTCCCCCTTCTCTCCAGATCCGATCGCCCCGTTTCATAAATCCGGCGAAGGCTGCTGCCTCCTCCGCCTCTTCTTTTATTCCTTACACCTTAAGGTGTGCACACACAAACATATACATTCACACCTCTCACACCATAGATCTTAACGTTTCTCTGTGACTTGTAGGTGCCAACAACCCATTTAACTGCTTTATTTGGATTTAATTATGTCGTCAGCTCAAGACCCTTTTTACATTGTGAAAGAGGAGATTCAAGATTCTGTAAGTTTTTTTTTTTTTGTTCTTTCATACCTAATTTTTCTTTATATATCCGTCATTTCGGTATGAGATCGATCGGCCGATTAATTTATTAATCAGATAGTTTGAGCAGTCTATTAATCCATCCAGGAATATTTTTCTATATTCTGTTAATTGCTTGAACTGGGTTTTACATTGCTTAATGAACTCGGCACTCCTATGTTATTTGATTTTGAAGCTTTGATGCGAATTAAAATATGCATATATGCCTTAGTTGTTATTTGTGTTACTTGTGTATTATCAGTGCAGCTTGCCAGTGATTTCATGGTGTTTGATAAATAGAATTATACGCCTGGATTGCTTAGTGATATTACTCAATTCTGTAACATAAGTTGCCTATGTGATTAAACACATGATATTGCCTTCCAAGGGGGTGCCCAACTCTTGACTAAAATATTTGTTAGCTTCTAGTACGTTGATTGCATTTGTTGATTGTTAGCTAAACAATGGCGTTCCTGCCTGGTTAGATTGATAAGTTTCTCCAAACCTTTCACCAATGGGAACGGATGCCTTCAGATAGTGGGGAGAGGATACGCCTCACTAAGGAGATTCTTACTGGATCTGAGAGCATAGAATGGCAGGTATGATATTGTGTTGAACTCCAAGTATTTTCCTTGAGCAATCAGTTTCCTTTCTGAATTCCGATAGTTGACAGAGACCGGGAGATAAGTTTCTTCCATTTGCAATTGGTGCACTCCACTTGTATATGGCCTCTGACAGTTTTCTTGCTTCCATGCTACTAAGATTGTAAATTTTGTCAGACTGTCAATACTATATTTAGTAAAGCACCTTATATGATTCTTTGTCATAATGGATGATCATGATTAGAACAATGGCTATAGAAGTATTATTGTTTGCTTAACTTAAGTATATACTTCTAGAATTTCTGATATATATAATACATTTATATCACGTTAGTACTGAAAGTTTCCTGACTGGAAGGTAGATGAATTGGACAAGGCAATAACTGTTGCATCTAGAAATCCTGCTTTGTATGGTATCGATCAAGTGGAGCTTGATAGTCGAAGAAGATGGACAAGCAATGCTCGTGATCAGGTATCAGCTGTTATTTTGTAAGGATTTTAGTTGAGTTATATACTGTAGTATTTTGTTCATTGGTTGATTATGGCTTTTATAAACTGATTTTTTTCTCGATCAACAGGTGAAAAGTGTCAAGAAATCTGTTGTTACTGGAAAGGAGCTGAATGACACTAGCACATCTAATTTCAATGAAATGCGCCGCGAGCTTATGAGACTGCCAAATCCTCATCATGCTGATCAATCACAAAAGTACAGTGCAGATAATGATGATTTCATATCATCAGAGTCTGATAGACAACTACTTCTCATGAGGTATATTTAACCCTTGTGTTGTTTTCTTTCCTCTGGTTAGTCTATATTATAAGCTCTAGGTGACTGTCTATCAATGATTCTTGCATTTTGTGATTTCCCAGTAGCGTAAAACTCTTTTTCCTTTTTTGAGACCGTTAGTTCTTATGCATGTGCTTTTTGTAGTTCTTAGCCATAACTTAAGTTTTGACCAAATACAACTCAGTTGTTTTCAAGACTAATATCATTTTCCTGCATCTGAGACATTTAAAGATACAGTAATGCATAAGTTATTCAGATATAGGAACTTTAATGATAGTGTTTCTGTAATCAAAACCTTCCATGATGGTCATGAGGTAATTTAAATCATTTGTGGCAAGTCTATCTGATAAGGATCTTCTTATTACTAGATCTGATATGTAACTTTATCTTTGTTATTTTCAATTTGGATATATTTTGCAATTTCTTTGATTTTCAAGGATACAATTTTGGCTCATGAATTATGGTTAGTACCAGAGCTTGACAATCTTATTGAAGCTGTTATTCATTTGATAGAGTAGGCCCTATTTAGGGGTTGCTCTTGTGAACGGATATTTGTCTTCTGCATGTAATAGTTGTGGTATAGTTTGAATTGTTGAAGTGAAATCTTCTTTTCTGACTCTATAATTATTTGTCTCTGATGACGTCGGAGATTGGTTTCATGTCACTAATCTAGAATACCAAGACTAGTCTTAATGGACTTGAGAGTTGGAACTGGCAGGATAAAAAATTTGTTGGAAAGGAATGATGAGAACAGGAAAAAGGTCCCCAATAAGAAGAGAATCTTGCTGACCAGACATGCTGCATAGGCTTTCTAATTGTTTCGTTATAATTAGAAATCCAATCATCATATTAACAGATCCCCTGATAATTCGTAGACCAATCTCATTCATTTCCTTCGTTATTCTTCCTAGACAGTTCAGTGCCTTGTGAACCTTGTCTGCCAAGTCAGTTGTTATATCCTAGTTTTGTTGAACTCAGGTGGAATGATTTTTAACGTAGGTGCTATAAAATGTCATTCTTTGTTTTGTTTTGTCTAAATAAAAAACTAGATTTGGAACCAACTGGGGGAGGTCCGCTATTGTATCTGTCTTTGCTTTCAATTAGGTCAAAAAGGTTAAACTTTGGAGTTTGGGCAATAAGGCCTCTGTAAAAATTGCTTGCTTTCGATGTTTTGTGGTTAGGAGTGCTCCATTCTGGAAGGTCTGAATTTTTTTGATTAATTACTGATTTTATAAGCCTGAGAGAACTGGAGTTAGATGTGTATCAAGTTCTTTGTTTGTTGCAAGTGGAAAAGGTTTTCACGGCTTTTTGCGATTGACTTTATGCTTTGTTACTAAAATGCGACAAAAAGATTTTTGAGGTTAAAAGGCAGAACAATCTGGAGAATGGCATCGGAGTAAATATCTTTTTTCTCTCTTTCCCACTGATGAGTCTTCTCATGCAGGCAACAGGATGAAGAACTAGATGAACTTAGTGCCAGTGTGCAAAGGATTGGAGGTGTAGGGCTTACAATACACGAAGAGCTCCTTGCACAGGTAAAAGTCCCTCTAACTCTGTTACTAAGACATACAACAAAGAGCGATTCTATTAGTCTGAACAGTATTATGTTCTTGTTCAACTTGAGTATTTTTTTTTTTTTTTAAATAATGCTTTTATTATTTAAATTACCTGTCTATCAGGAGAAAATTATAGATGAACTTGGCATGGAGATGGATAGCACATCAAACCGACTTGATTTTGTTCAGGTAAAATACATGTCACCGTCATGCCTGTATCTATGTGCTTAAATGAAGTGATTAACGTGAATATGGTGGTTAATGGTTAGTCATCTTCTGTGATATTTCATATTTGCAGAAAAAGGTTGCTGTGGTTATGAAAAAGGCAGGCGCCAAGGGCCAAATCATGATGATCTGTTTTTTACTTGTGTTGTTCATTGTTCTATTTGTGCTCGTCTTCCTGACATAGGTAAAGGTGAATTGAGCTGAGCACGATGAGAGCATTTATAGAATAAGTCAGGGATTTTTCACTTTTGTTGTAAATGCATTGCTTGTTGAGTGGACATCAAGAGACTATTGTTAGATGTAAAATATGATTGAATGAGAGTCATCATCAATAATACTCAATGGGCTGGAATGAGCAATGTGATCAAAGCTTTTCTATCACTTGTGTTTTACGGTGGTGTTTATTCCTAGTGATATTTCCGTTGTCTCTGGTTACTTCATAATGTGTTAATATCATGTGCTTATTGACGGAATAAAGATGATGATTTCTTTTTGGCGGTGAAGGAGGATGAAAAATCGCAGCGCTGATTAAGATTGAGATTAAGACCCACAAGAGAGATTGAGTGCTAGAGTTTGAAGCAGAGGCTAATGTGGCGCAGCACAAGACGAAGTCTTCAGAGATTGTTGGTTCTGGCAAGAGAGAGATGAGCTCCAATTTAATTGAGAAGTTGGCGTAGGATTCCGGCTAAGCGTAATGAGTTTTGGAGAGTGACTCTTTTAGGGGGTAGTGATAATCTGCAAAATTAGGGAAAGTTACAAGGCAAAATAGTGTCACACGAAACGCACATGCACCGCACAAATATAGGGAGGGAGGTTACCTGATGAGATTTTGTAGAATAAAGGAAGAAGATAAATTATCCATTATAGACTGGTATTAGTGTACAAAATGATGTTGTTTTATTAAATTTGAAGCAACAACGTATTCTATATTAGCCGATGAGTTTATGTAGGCAGTTTCAACTTCCATAACATTTTAAAAATTGGAGATTTTAATTTCATATTAAAATTATGACAGTCGAAAGTTAGTGTATTTTCATTTCATATTTTGAATTTATGTGCAATTCATGACAAGTAGATAAATAATAAACGGTCATTTTTTTTTACTTTAATTGACAAAAATTATATTCAAGTTAAACAAAATATTTTGGGCCAAATCAAAATATATATAATAAACAATCACAATAGTATTTTCTAAAAATAAGCCCCAGTAATCGTTCGTGTTCTCCGTTCTTGCCCTATTCAACTGTGCCCTCCACAGTCTCACTCCCATCTCAAGAGCAGCTCGACAATCCATTAAATTAGAGCAGATACCCTTTCAGTCTCAATTCATTCTTTAGATCATACACCACACAATCAACATACCCACGCGATTCCATCAAAATGGGGAGCTTAGGAAGAGCCGTGTACACGTTGGGGAGTTGGCTTCGGCATACGGGTCAAGCTATGGATCGACTCGGTTCCACCTTCCAAGCAGGCTACTATATCCAGGACCATAGTAAGTCTTTGTTTGCTAAATGATTTTCCACTACTTTTGCTATTTGTGCAATTTTTCTGATCCTTTGTTTTGTATTTGAGATGAGGAATGTGAATGTTTTGAATTCCTTTTCACAATATACCGTTAACTGGTTTTCTGGGGGAACAAAATTGTGGATTTTCATATCTTTCGAGTTCCGTAGATGAATGGATTCCCATTAGAAATGAGAGATGTTGGAGTCTGGAGAGGAGAGACAGGGAAATGGGGCTATTTTGATCTTATTCTTTACTGTAATTATTCTTGCTTTGATGCCTAATTCGATGTTTCCGTTCCTTTTTATTGGGGCTGCCCACGCTAATAGCCTAATACTAGCCGTATAAGTGTTTAAATACGCAATGCCAAAAATAGTTTTTGCATTATAGAGCATTCTAAAGGTCTGCATGGAGCGAGGCACGGATCATTGATATGGGACATATTGAATACATTGTATTCATCAATGATGGCATGGGTCACGCTATAAATTGTGTTCATCAGTGTTGCTTTCATATGATATTGAAGTCTATTGTGAGTTTATTGGGTACTGCGTAGGTAAGAGCAGTGTCCGAAAGTCAAGTAATCTTGGTTGAAAGTGGTTAAGATGCTTACTGAAATTGAAGAGGAGGAATATTATTGTCAGAAGTGAAAGATTGACTAATATTACTTGTGATGCATTACAAAGACATTTGCTACACGTATGTCTTCCCCCAAATTGGTGCATCTCGTGCAGGAACCAATCTGAAGACCTTGATTCCAGTTTCTTGCACTGCTCATTGTCCCCCTGTTTGTGGTATTAGTATAGAGCCTGAAGAGAGTTTGGCATACAGTGGGCTGCCCCTCACTCGATCTCTATTGTACACTGCAGTAATTAGCTATTCAGATAGAGCGTCCTAATTGCTGCGGAGAGACAAAGTTCATGGCCTATTCAGATAGAGTTTCACTGCATTTCTGTATGGTCAGGCATTTAGCTGAAATTTATGCTGCCGTCATCTGATATAAGGATACAATGTTTGCTAGTGAAAAGTCTTTAGGAAGAAGAAGAAGAAGAGATAGCTTGACACATGCATTGGGTATGTTGATGCAGTTGAAGAACATAATGAGAAGATGAATAGGACAATTCAACAGGCATGCATTGGGTATACAGATGCAGTTGAAGAATGGAATAAGAAGTTGAAAAATTCACAAACAATATTGAGGCATGTTTAGTGAAATTTATTACTTGTATCAGTCCAGATCACTTGATGTTAGAATTAGGTTCTGGGACACATGTGGACCCATACATGAATGTAGATGATCAAGCCCCTTGTATATTTTGTACACTAACTTGTCTGGATGAATCTGGATGGGAGCAGTTTGATCTTATTCTTATATAGCTTGCTTTTCCAGGGAACATGGTATGTCTTATTCAGATTTCACCTTTCATGTCTGATGCTTGGTAACCTTAATTTCAGGGATATTTTTGTTGGATCTGCTTTCATATACAAAATTTATTTTTCTCATGTATCTTACATCTTTCATATTTTTGCCTTTTCTAGCAATCTGGTTTTTGATAATGTCTGGCATCTCATAGTAGCATGGATATATGCTTCTGGATTTTGAGCTTATTTATATCTGCAGTTCATGATGCACTTTCTCTTAAACAGCTTCAATATTCTATTATCTTACTTTTTAGAATTACTTTTTATATCTGTGCCTTTGATCTCATAAGAGTTTATTTTCAGTTTCTAAGCACCGGACACTGATGAACATCTATGATAAATCTCCGGTGGTGGATAAGGATGTATTTATTGCCCCAAGTGCCTCTGTCATTGGGGATGTTCAGGTGGGCCAAGGATCATCGATATGGTATGGATCTGTCCTTCGAGGTACGCACCTTAAAAAGTCGCATCGAACTGACTAATATTACTTTGCCGGTATTGATATGAGTGAAACATAGTCCTCTGTTTTAAGTTTCCTCATGAGATTCTTGGATTTGCAGCCTCTGTTTATGCCATGTGTATTTTTTTCTCTAATAGAATTTTTACCTAGGTGTTGCTTCAAAGGCAATGGGCAAGTCACACCTCTTTTTTTGTGGTTAAGTGATTCTTTTTGTATGAAATCATGTCAGGATTGATAGAGAAGAGTATCACTGTCAGTAACAAGTCTTCAAAATCAAAATTTGATCAATTATAAAGCTTTAGTCTTGTGCCTAATGAGTGATGAGTTAAAATGTTTATTGAACTATTTAGAGAAGTAAAGTGTTAGGCCGTATAATATAGAGGGTTTACTAGAAAGTATACTCTTGTCTTGTCCGTTGGTTGACAAACCCTCAACCCCCAGGTTTATACAGTCAATTAATGGACATGCTGGTTGGGTTCTATGGAAGTGAACTGCAACATAGTCATCGATAATTTATGATTCTGAAGTTTATGCTAGTTTAGCATGACTATAGCCCTCATATTCACGGTGGTTACATATTTCCAACATGAGATCTGAACATATTATAAATTATTAAATTATAAAGAGTTGTCCATACTCATGTGCTTAATTGTGAAGAATATATGCAGAATTTCAAGAAAACAAAGTGACTGTCAGTGCGATGGAAGATATATATGCAATTTATTTCATCATTTAATGACAATTAGAGAAAGTGAAGAGAGGCAGAAAAAAAATTCAGTTAGCTTAATTAGTATGTGGATTATCTATTCTTGAGATGAAATAACAAATAAAAAGTAGCGCCTCTGTTGAATTCACTCAAAGAGACATTGTAGATTGGCCATAAAAATTTGAATACAGGAGTAAATCGCCCTACCTGAATGTAAAAACATTAAGGACCCATCATTTCAATTTAAGGTGCTCCATGGAAAAATGATCAACATGTTAGACTTCTTCAGATTCTCCATTTCTTGTGCCGAGTTAAGTTTCCTCCCGTTTCTCGATTTCATGCAATGCCTTGAGCTAAGTTTTTGTTACCGCATTAGCACAGTTCATTATAAAGATTATCCCGTCTCTTAGTTCTCATTTTAGTGTACTCTTCATATGCTAATGCTTTTATCATACTACAACCCATTTTCAGATGTCCGCTCTAGATGATGTTGATTTTCACATAATTCCTTGAGAGTCTGTAGTCTTACTTTGCTCTGGTCCTCTTTGACTTTAAATAATTCTGATAGGCTTCTTTAGAATTGATCTTTTGGAAATATAACATAGTCAAATTTTGAAACAGAATGGAGCTGTTCACTTTGTCGCGCAAAATGATTTATGTGCCTCTTTCCTGGACACAGGTGATGTGAACTCCATCTGTGTTGGGTCTGGAACTAACATACAGGACAATTCCATGGTGCACGTGGCAAAATCTAATCTAAGTGGGAAAGTACTGCCAACTATTATTGGAAATAATGTTACAATTGGTAAGTAGTTTTGACTCTCTGCCTTTGGTCTTTTGGATACAAATAGAAATAGTCCAGTAATTGGCATATCAAGGACTTATCATATAGATTTCATTTTTGTTATCTTATTTGGAACAAATAGGTCATAGTGCGGTTGTACATGGATGTACAATTGAGGACGAGGCTTTTGTTGGAATGGGAGCGACCCTTCTTGATGGTGTGGTTGTGGAGAAACACGCCATGGTTGCTGCAGGATCCCTTGTGAGACAGGACACCAGAATCCGTACTGGAGAGGTATGCCATTCAATTGCCATATGCACTTGTTTTTAAATTTCATTCTCTATTTAGCAATGGGAGGTTATGCTTATCTTTCATTGAAAGAGTATCCAGTTCCAGACATCCAATATCTACTCTCCCCCCTCCGCCTGCACACCAAAGTGTTCCTATGTAGTTATGTGTGATTTTATAGTCTCTGGTTACATGTTCAAGTAGTAGTTTATATATTCCCTATTGAAGTAGTCATTTGGAATGAGTAAAATTGAGTGCTAGTCTCTAATTTACAAGATAGTATCCAGAGAAGCTATGCTACTGGAATTCTTTCTTTTCCCCTCCTGAAAGAGTTCATATGACGAGGAATGATTATATGCTATGTCAACTCATTCGTCTCATTGACTTGAAATTACCCAATTCTGTGTCATTTTGCTCAGATGTTTTGGCAATAAGGTTACTCTGAGCTATGTTAGTTTTCTAGTACTTCACGAAAGTCCGGCAAGTTGATTGGTACTGAGATCACGACAGTAATGCCAGCTGAACTTTGTTTGTTTAATCAATAGAAGTTCACCGTTGCTTCTCAAAATCCTTACTAATCGATCGAAACTTGGGAAACGTTATGTGACTTTGCGTTATTGATAGGCACTTTACTGTTTCAGATTGGTTAAACTTGGTTGAGTAATATTGGTTGGATGTTGCTCTTCAGTCTCTAAATGAACTGTTCTTATTAGGATAGGGTTTCTGCCCAATTAATAAAAATCTCAATCAATTTTTAAAATAATAAGTATCTTTGACGTTTGTCTCTGTCTTCCACAACTGGCTGTCAATTGTGTAAGTAATGCACGGGGAAGTCTAAATCCAATACTCAAGGGTCCATACATTATCAGATAAATTTGATATTGATATAGTTAAAACTAGGCCTAATAGCACAAAATACCTCAAACTTTCAAAATTCTGACAAAAATAACCTGACCTTTGATAGTTCCCAGCGTTTGCAAAATTTTAACAAAATTGGAAGCTGACCAAATTTCCAACAATGATTTGTTGATGTGGACTTTTGGAGTCTCATGTTGGAAATGTTAACAGAAAAACAAACTTAGTCAGCTAAATTGGAGGCTAAGTCATTGATTAGGCCTATCTCTAAATCATACCACCTAGGTGATTTTGTGCAGCATCCAGATCTCTCTTACACTCCTTTGATCTGGATGCTGCACAAGAATTAAAAAAAAAAAAAAAAAAACCAACGCAATCCAGTGTCATATCACATCACCCATGACTTCTCTGCTCATCTCCAGATTTGTTCTCCAATGGCTCCACCTTAAAATGGACTGCTATCGTCACCCTTAGACACCTCCTCCAACCCAATCTTGTTTGCCTTTCTCTTTCCTGAGCTCAACCCATGCAATTCCATTCCTCCACCCTTTTTTCTAGCTCCACCACCACCAAGATCGAGAATGGATAAACTCTAGGAGGTCCCCTATCTCATTGATGCCAAGCAACACCACCGCTATTTACTCCACTAGCTCTTTCTAAATAAATTACCAAATCTTCCCTCTCCTCCATCCTCTAGTCCTCCCTCCGCTAATAGTAAAAGGAAGATCGACATTGGGTTTAAGCTTACAACAGAAGAATACAGTGATATCAAAGAAAGGAAAAATAAAGAAACAAATGTGAAGTTTAGATCTATAAATAATTAAATATGTTGGCAAAGAGAAGGAGATACAGCCATGGCTGTAGAAACCCAGTAGCACTAAGACAGAAGATACATGCTTCTGAGTTGGCCCCTTGAGATATAGATCGTATTGCTCCAAATGTTTGATCCAACTCAAAAGAAATCCATCATCATTAAGGTCATCATTAATTCTCCACAAAATACAGTCACACACTTGGATCAAGACTGCAAATCCTTCTCCTAAGTTGTTATCTGCAAAATGAAGTCAAGATGGTATTAAGGTTTTAATTCCTAGCCCTGGAATTATTCTTTGGTGCTGATTATTCATTTTCCAACCATTACAGTTGAAGAAGTAGATGAAGATGACTGCAAAAAGTGATGTAACTGACATCCAAATTTGCTGGTGCACTACTTTTAACTAAACAATGTGAGACTACTATTCCACACCAATAAGCAATTGCTGGAATTTTCCAGGTCCCAAATTTGTTGAAATAATATTGGAATTTATAGGTTAAATATTGAAAGTTATGTTGAATTTGTGAAAGTCATGAAAGTTTGGGAAGTTTTTTATTATTCGGCCTTAAAGTTACCTTTTTTTCTTTCTAGAAGAGGCCTTAAAGTTACCTAGGTTGTTTTTGGATTCAAAAGCTTAGAGATGGATTGAAGTCACTAGGAAAAATTTATTAATAGTCATCAGGGATGTAAATTACTCAAGTTGGTCCTTGAGCTATCAGGGATCATCTCAGGTTAGCCTCAAACTTTGAGTCAAGCTCCAGCTTAAGGCAGTGACAAATCTATTGATGGTCTTCATGTGTGCATTTGATTTGAGTTGGCTCACAAGCTCAGGATCGACTTGGAAGAAACTTGAACTCGAGTTGAGTTCAAAATATTTGGTACCCTTATTGTATTCAGTTTTTATCATTTATATCCTAAATGTCAAAATCGATTACAAACTAGTTCAGGAGATGTGCTTGAGCTATTTAATTATGTTTATAAATAGGGTAATACCATCCTAACCCAAAGTATCGATGTTTTTTCGTAAATGTCCTACACTTTTAGTAATAACATTAATGCCTATTAAATCAAGTTTGTTTTCAAATCTAGGATGGACCACTATTCTGGCTCTAGAAAGGCTAAGCTTGTGTGGAATTTTTGCCCGAATAATTTAAATGACGTGGAAATCACTAATCACACATCCGTCATTTTGTTTTAAGAGTAACTTTTGAGAAGAAAAAAAACAATTCTTTTTTTCTCATGCTGAATCTGTTGGGGGGCTACTCTACTGCCCTTCTATGTGCCATTTAGTAAAATCCACTCTGTTGTTGAGCTGTTGAATCCTCAGTATAGCAAACGCAAGCAAGATCACCATGCTTCAATTCAGAGAGAGAGAGATATTGCATTGCATCAGGATTAGATCTACAAAAAAATACAACCCAAAGCCAAAGAACTAAAAACCCACAAATAAAAGCAGATGGATCCTATAGAGTTGGCATCAGGATCAAATCAACACAATAATACAACCCAAAACCTAAGGTATCTATAATCCACTTGCTCTCACTCTTTGCTTGCACTAGGAATACCTTTTATAGGAATCAAGAATTCTCAATCCTGGCATCTCTCCTTTGCTTGCACTAGGAATAACATCTCTCTCCTCTCCCATGGCCTTAATTGACCCACAACTCCATCTTGTTTATTCCAATTCGAATGAAAATTTTGTTTGCACAAGTTTCTTGTTGCCAATTAGACTTTCCACTGACCACTCTCACTTTGCTATATCTAGCTGTGGTCTCAGGGTTGTTTATGGCCAGAGTGTTGGACAGCTACATACAAATAAGCGGGATTCCGCCTTGTTCCAAATCCTTCAATCCAAAATGCAACCTTAGATTTAATGAATTATGTATATAAGGCCATTATTTACAAATAGCCCATCTCTTCTTTCAATTTCAAATATCTGTCATCTCTCAAATGCTTGAATTAGTCTCTCATCTCCACAGTCCTCTGTATTAGTCTCTTAACACGACTCCACAATACAAAGCCAAGATTCTAATTTAGAGGGTAGATTAATTCCTCTAATGAAATTGTAATGCACCCTCAAATACAACTCAAAATGCTATAAAAGAAGAAAATATCTTTTAGTATATTACTACATTGCAATATGAAAATACCTTGTGAATATGTAAATTGGATCATAATTTTATGTTTTCCACAAGACTTATTTCTTTTTCTTAACTTCACTCTGGTATAACAAGGCCAGCTCCATTTTGAGCCAAGAGTCTTCATAATTTGAATTTTGGAGATATAACTGGCACTCATGCTTTTGTATTGTTGAAGAGTGAGAGCAAGTGGATTATAGATACCTTTTTGGGCTCGGTTCCATTTTTTTTTAACAGAATACTACGAGTGTCTATTTTTTGAAAGCTTGAGATGGCAAAACATTGTTTCGCCTCTTCAATCTCTAGCTCGTTATCATTCAGCGTAATTGATATTTTTTCGTATCCTAATTTTCCTTGTCTTCTTTTTTCTTTGTATATATTGGATCAACCCTCAAAGGGCTTCCATAACTGACAACAATGATTTGATTGTACTATTTGGAACCCGTTATTTACAGGTCTGGGCCGGTAATCCAGCCAAGTTCCTCAGAAAGCTTACTGATGAAGAGATTGAATTCATCATCAAATCAGCAACCAACTATGTCAACCTAGCAAAGGTCCATGCTGCTGAAAATGCCAAATCCTTTGATGAGATCGAGTTTGAAAAGATGCTGCGCAAGAAGTTTGCTCGTCGTGATGAGGAATACGACTCAATGATTGGTGTAGTCCGCGAAACTCCACCAGAGCTTGTCCTTCCAGACAACATCCTACCCGAAAAATCCCAGAAGGCTTTTCAATGAAATCTTTCAGTAGAATTTTTTGGCTTTATAGTTATTGCTCTTTCAGGCCACTGATCGAACCTCTACCTCTCTCAGACTCTAATAAACAGTTAGCGTTCATTGTTTCTGATAAATAAAGACTGAGAACTTATACGGGGGTGGGTTTATTTAACCTTGCTACACGATACATTTTGTCGGCTCAGCTCGATTACACCCTGGTTTTGTGATGTAGAACCCTGCTGTAAAATCAATATGAATGGTGCTTGCATTTGAATTTGCCTATTCGCAATTAATGAATTTTTGGAGCTTCAATTTTATTCAAGAAGATGAGTTACATGATATGACTCATTGTTGGAGTTTGCTATTTCTTTTGTAACCTCTCTTTTTTGGGACAGTTTTGTGGGAGAACCAGATCTGGAATCCTATAGAGTGGAAGTGTGATATTGTGATGCATGTGAGGATGAATTAAGATTCTTTAACATACATATTAAATTACAATACTCAATTGTAGTAGTCATATATAGGTATAGGCATTAGCCAATGCTTTCATGTTCTTTCATATATGAAATTGTTGTTGCATTATTGTTTAGTGGGGAATCTCTAAAAGCAAAATGCAGCAGACATGATTGGCTTGGCTACTTGGAAACTGAAAAGCCGCAGATTGGCCGCTCCCGTGATTGCAGCTCTTTTTATAAAAAAAATTAATCTTTTAAAAATTATTATTATTAATATATATTGTATATTAAAAAGACAAGAACGAGGGTCCTCCAATCATGCTATGGGGGAGGGGGACTTCTCTTTTTGCAGTGTTTAGTTACTTTATCTGGATTTGGATTTTTATGAATCTGACGCCGCTTCTGCTGATTGGTGATGGCAGTGTCTAGTTAATCATTTCATCCAACATAAAAAAGAAAAAACAAAAAAGAGAAGAAGATAAGAGAAAAGAGCAAAAGCGAAACAATTTTTGTGAAGAAAACAAACGGCCGCAGATTGAAAAGATACTCGAATCATCATAATTGTTGTTTTGTAACGGTGCCGTGAAAGGGTGAAAAAGCGGGGCGGCTGTGGCGGGGCAGGGACGGGGGCGGGACAGCCGCGCCGTAGCCGGGTTTTCAGCCGCTGGAGCGGCTGATCGCCAGGCTGCGGCGGCCGCGATTCGGCGGCGATAATGGTGGTCCGCGGCGGCCACCTTTAAATTTTTTTTTAATAAATGAATGTGATTTGATTTTACAATGCAGATTTTCGGAAACAGCCAAAGGGTCCGCATCTTCTGGGAGAAGATTGCAGAAAATTACAATGCCTTGAAACCGATCTGGGCGCAAGCATTGGGCCAGGTCCAGGCCGATGTATCTAAATTCGCCGGATACATCAACAACTTCCAGAAAATATGGCCGAGTGACCATAGTTGGGATAGCATTCGCGAACAAGCGCACGCTACCTTCTACAACGAAGAACTTAAACAGTTCAAGTACGAAGAAGTGTGGGCGATGGTACGAAATCACTCCAAATTTTCCGGTGGCTCTGACTCCACATTTGGCCCGAAAAGAACCAAGTACACCGCCTCCGACCAATACTCAAGTGGAGAGGCTGAGGTATTCGATTTGAATGCATCGATGGATGAAAGTATTGGCACACAGCATCCACAAGAGCCAACCTGTCCTATGGGGCAGAAAGCAGCCAAAAGAAAAGGGAAGTGGAAGGCGAAAGCGGAAGTCGATATTAGCCGAGACTCGTCATTGGAGGAGATGACTGAAGTGGTGTTGCTCAAGGAGTATCGGAAGTATATATCCATGGACCTCTCGAACATGAACGAGATGCAGAGGCAACAGCATGCCGCCGCGGTCGCTATTATTGCAAAAAAAAAAGGAATTTAAATTATGTTATTTTTAGTTTTTAGTTAATGTAATCGTAGGAATTTTAATTATGTCATTTTCGCTTTTTAATTTATGTAATTTATGATTTTAAATTATGTATTTTAAAATTTTAATTAAGTACTTTTCGAATTTTTTGTCTACATTTTACAAATAACATAATTACGAATTTTTATATAAAATTGAAGAAAAAAATTGAAGTAAAAAATGAGAAAATGATAAAAATTGAGTTGTGGCTGATTTGGGGTTGAATTTTTTGTGGCTGGGATAATAGTGTTATAGCTGAAAAGTAAAATAGTGACGTGACAATTGAAGATTGAGTTGTGGCTTAATTTTTTTGGGTTGGGTTAAGGATGCCCTAAGGGGTGGCCGAATAAGAATGCCCATATCTTGTACAAATAGGTTAGCCCAAACTCCAATGTGTCCTCCTAAAATAAGAAAAAATAGTATAAAGGAGGTCAGATTCTAGAAACAAAAACATTAAATTACAAGCTTATGTAGTTACCTGGTTTTTAAGTCTATTCTATTCACAAGTTCGGTTTAAGGAGTGTTGGACTATGTATATTAATTTGTGTGTCTTCAATACTTATATTTGTATTAGAAATTCTATATTTATCATTAGCAAGTTGATAGATAGGTTTATTGTTGTTGTGAGATAGTTTGTTTAACAAAATAAAATTTTAGGGTTTTGTTGCGAGAATCAACGTTTCTTGATGGAGAGTGTTTCTGCCTTCCGTTTCATACGCTTATGCTTCTCATATATAGAATTGATATGTATATATACTTATTGTCGATGAGAGTAGACATACAAATTTAATATCAAATCAACAATTTTATTTGTTTATCTGCTTATTGATTTATTCACGAGCTTACTCCCTAGTTAATGTGTTAAGGGCCTGGTATCACGCTCAATACAAGAAAAAAGAAAATTCTATGTCCGTTTGAAAATGTCAGAAAGTTATTTCTTAAATAATTTAATTATAAGACTTCCAAAAAAAGCTAGCTAGCTAACAACGTTGTTGTTCGTAAATCATGATGTACAAAAATCTAATTTCTTGTATTCAACTGACATTTAAGCATTGTCTGAAGCTGCTTCGCTTGTTCTTCAATCCTCATTTGCAACTTCTTCTGGCTCTAAACAAACCAAAAAACAAAACTGACATATCAAAAAATTGATCCAATTTGAATGAAATTAGAAATATAAAAAGTTAGTCGAAAAACCTCTAATTGTTGATACAGTTGTCGATGAACATCTCTCTGCAGCCTTAGAGCTTCCACAATCTGCATCCCCCTGTCATGGATGAACAATCATCTCTCTACAATCGACTATTCTTAACAAAAGCTTAATTTCACAGACTATACATAACGTTATATAGCTTACGTTTTTAATCCGACTTGCTCAGAATTCCCTGCATTAGACCAAAAAACTATTAATTAACATTCAAGTATAGTTAAGATCAACAACTAAAAGAGATATTTGTCACAAAAAAATGAAAAAAGGGACATGTTTATTTTTTAAAGATTAAGTTCCATGTATATTTCCTATTTCTAGGAGATAGCCTACCATATTGCACACTGGGTGCCATTTTTAGAGTTTCTCAATCCCAAAAACAACATAGTATGCAAGTGCTAACAATGTGAACTATGATAATTTACTTAAAACTTATTGTTTTCATATAGTGGATAAAGAATGCAACTATGTGAACTAACTTAACAACTTACATAGACCATTAGTGCATTTAAACCATAAAAAGGGGAAAGATCTTACCTTCTTTTTCTTGAGGCATTAGTTCAGAAATGCGGTATTTCTGAGAAATGGAACAGAATATTCTTCAGAAACCAATACAGAGCAGTCTAAATCATTAAAAAAAATACCAAAGTTAATTTTTAGTTCTAAATAAATGGTCATTTTATGATTTTGGTGTAGAACATTATATTTGATAGCTTTGGGTCCTAAACAATATGAATCAGTCAATATTTTGCCAAAAATGATCAGAACCATTAAACTGTAATGGTAAATACTATTGAAAAAAAACTAAAGTCCACTTTTTATCCTAAACATATGGTCATTTTATAATTTTAATTGGTCCAGAAAAAGACTTGAATAGTTTTAAAATTATAATTTTGAATTTATTTATTATGGAACTATAAACCACTACCGTCGAGTCGCCAATAACCACTGCCGTCGCCGTTATTGTTGCCGCCCAAACAGCCGCAACATCGTCGGCGACGTGGTGGTGCGCGACTTCAACGCGCAATTCACCGCCACATGGCGCCACCTGTCTCCCATTGCCCCGACCACCACCACCATTCGACTTCCCTTGATGAGATAAGTCGATTCACACTATAATTAATTGGTCGAGGAGGTGTCGTCCGAGTCATGAATTTGGAAGAGAAACATCATTACATGCGCGAATTTCTAGCGCTAGCTTCGTGCACATCGCGAATGAAACCCTTAATGTCGTCGTGCATTCATCGGCCTAATTCTCCGGCCTTGACGTGAATTAGACCACGACAACTAGACCTATATGAAGCCTAGGTCGTCCTGTGTTGAACCATGTCGAGACCCACCGGAGTATCGCCACCGATTGCATTGAATTACTCCCACTAGTCACGTCAAGTTTGTAAGGGTTTTCTGGGTTCTACTCATTTTTTTTCTTCGTCCGTTTTTCGCCTTTCCGGCGAACGGCAACGTCACCACGTCACGACGGTTTGGGCGGTAGTAGTTAACGGCAGTGGCGGTGGTTATATATCGGAGAATCAAAGGCGGTGGTTTTTATTTCTGTTATAAATAAATTCAAAATTATAATTTCAAAAAATTTAAGTCTTTTTTTTAAATCAAAGTCGTAAAATGGTCATATGATTAAGATAAAAAAAATTGACTTAGTTTTTTATATAAAAAAAAAAAAAAATCAATAGTGTTTACAATTACATTTTAACGGTTCCATACATGGACCAATTCATAATATTTAGGACCTAAAGTTATCAAATATAATATTCTGAACCAAAATCATAAAATGATCATATATTTTGAACTAAAAGTAAACTTTAGTATAAATGTTTGAGCTTAACCTGCAAATGGCTTTTAATATGGAAAATTGTCAATCCATCACATTTCATTTGCTTGAGGACTCCCTTTGGCGTGGCTTCTGCAATTAAACATTCCAAAATATTAAGTACACTACTAGCAACGAAATTTATATCTATTATTTGTGTTATATATATATATACATTTTCTACTTACTTTTGGCGCCACCTAGACGGTCCACACACTCAACAAATTTCTTGTGAAGATCCTCAGTCCATCTAATGCGCGTTTTGTGCTTGGCATCCTCTTTTCCTGAGGCAGAAATCCCACCAGAATTAAATGAATGTTGCTTTTCTAGCGGTGCCTTGCTGTAATAACAATTTTCCATCTGTCACAATAAACAGTTATTAAATAATTTCGATGTCATCATCGGAAAATATATTAACAATAATAATATTACTCACACCAATATTATTTTTGTGGTAGTTCATGGGCGAGTTGTCACGAAGATTTCTCAACCTCTCGGGTGTTTGATTGCTCGGCTGAGGCTGATGAAGCTTGCATTCTTGGAGGCGGTCGCCGCGATCGAGCTGGCTCCGATTACAACAGGAGCAAGATTGAACAAGTGACTGTAGTGTGTCTCCTGACTGAAAATTGTGACCATTAATCTTCTCCGGCGAAGGAATGCTGCAATCTACCTGCTCATAATCTGCTGCAATTTGTTAACAAAGAAAAAATTAGAAAGAAAGAAAAAGATTAAATCTTGTATCTATACCTGCAAACCCCATATTATTCAGATCTCTGGCATCTTCTCCTTCAAACATTTGCAATAACTGAGGCTGCATGAAACCTTTTTGTGATAACAAACAAAGTTTGTAACACAAACTCTGCAAACTGCTGGGTGATAGATGGTTGTTCATCTTTATCTAAAGGGCTATAACAAGAAAAGAGAAAGAATACATAGATTCATTAGTTATAACTTATATAAACTGATGCTAAACTACAAGAGGATGATTGGCACCTTCAAATTTGCCAAACTCAAATAAGCCCACCTGACAAAATTAGCAAAGCATGATACAAAAGTTGGTGTAAAGATAATAATATATCTCCAAGAAAAGGAGAAAGGACCAATGAGAAGTTAACAGCAACAAGATGTCCACATTTTGATGAAATCTTGTTGTCATTTCTTGTAATAAGAAAATGGACCCAGGCGACAAAGCATCATAGGTACAAGCGACTATTAGAATAAAGACAAATAAAAAACTAACATATATATATATATATATATATATATTGTCAGGATAATCTTTAAATTAATTATTATAAATGTATAGGTACAATCGTGGCAGTCATAAACGTGGACTATGTCGAGTTGTAGATATATAATGACTAAACATAACTACAAAATAGATTCCTCAGACAAAGTTAAGTGCAGCAGATTACTATATATGTCTGCATATATGAGGATACTGAATTACATAACTTCGTGAAGAAGTAAAACGGAGCAAACTTTGTAAAGTTATTTAAATTAGCAATTTGATTGAATTTAATTTATTATGAGCTTATTAAATAAGGTGCTTTTATAAGGAATGAAAGTACTTTACTAAAAGTTGATATCTGGCAAGGTACTGCCATGGTTCCTCTTTTTGCCTTAACTGTGTAATAAAAATAGTTGACACAAGATTAATTAATTAAAAATGAGATTATTGATTAGTTATATATTCGAACGAAGAAGCTTCTCTATTTCACAGACGACAATCGAAAGACATATATATAATTGGAAGAAGTTGGATGTCGTCAAGGCTTCCATGAGGTGCTCCAACAATTGGAAGTAGGGACAAGAGAAGGCGTCTGCCACACACGGTGCCAGGTCAGTTTTCTTCGCCGAGGCAGCCGAAAAAATGGTAAATTTACATTTTTTAATATATATTCTTTCATTTTTAATTGTTTATCCAATTTTTTTTTTCAGGAAGAAGATAATTTCGGAAACTGTCCTCCTTTTTGGCAAGTCTTCGAAAAGACTCACAAGTTCATCAAAAAGAAGGATTTACATGGAATCATGTTTTCACAGCACGCAACAGATATACAAGTAAATACCGATACAAAATTAGAATTCTTTACAAATAATATTTTAATAATTTTAATTAAAATGATCTTATGTTTTTTATTAAAAATGAATGATAATGGCAAGAGCAGATGAAAGACGTGCTGAGTGAGAAGATAGACCTGATCTCGATTCTATTTTTCTAGAGGTTGTCGGACCTCCAATGAAGAGAAGACAAATTTCTGGAGCTGGACGAGATCTCGTTTTGCCACGTTGCTACCGTGATTGCAAATATAAAGTAAGTTTTCAAATACTTATCAAAAACTTGTTGAATGATTAATACGTGTATGACATAAATGTTTTCTTTTGAACAGATGGGAGGAGGGTGGTACCGGTTTGTTAGTGTTTGATTAAATTAGTGGCTATTTAAAACAACGCACCTTGATCAAGACATATAATGAGTATATTAGGTCTATACCACATCCTGGTGATTGGAATGTTCCAATGGATGTCTCATCGATCATTTATCAAGCAACAGAGAAGGTCCTTAAAGTCGGTCATCCAAGGATGAGTTGTGCCCATTCGTCGATTGAGGATGTGACGACTAGACATCGTAATATGGTGTTCTTAGTGTAAAGAAATCGGTTACAATAGGAGTATGTGCACAACGGTCATTCCAATAGTTCCTGTTGATTTAAATGTTACTCCCGAAGAAAAATTAGGGAGCATGTTTGACGTGAAAACGCAGACAGAAAAAGAAATGTAGTGTTTGTCGAGGTGCGGATCATAACATATCAAGATGTCGGATGCAGGTAGAGTAGTTGCAATTCGAATATATTTAAACATTTATGTCATTGGTTTTGTGTGAATATTTAAAACGATACATGACTCACCCGCGATCATGAACCACAGTGGTTCATGATCGTGAAAGCTTGATCGTGGGTGCTTGATCTTGGGTGAATTATCATGAGTGGACCATCGTGAACCACAGTGGTTCGTGATCGTGGGTGGCTAATCGTGGGTAAAAGATCATGAGTGAGGTATCGTGTACTATGATGGTTCATGATTGTGGGTGAATGATCGTGAGTGTCTGATCGTGGTGCCTGATCGTGAGTGAGCCATCGTGAACCATGGTGGTCCATGATCGTGGGTGAATGATCGTAAGCTGATCGTGGGAGCACTGTGAACTACAATGGTTCTTGATCGTTGGTGAATGACCGTGATCGTCTGATCGTGGATGAAATGTCATGAGTGAATCATCGTGAACCACAGTGGTTCATGATCATGGATAAATGATCGTGAGTGCCTGATCATAGGTGTCTGATCATGGGTGAAAGATCATGAATGAGTAATCGTGAACCACAATTGTTCATGATCGTGGGTGAAAGTAGGGGTGAGCATTCGGTTTTCGTTTCGATTTTTTGCCCAAACCGAACCGAACAGAAAAACCGATTTTTTTTTCAATTAAAACCGAACCGAACCGAATTACCCGAAAAACTGAACCCGAAAAACCGAAATCCGAACTATGAAAACCGATCCGAACCGAAAAAACCGAAATTTTATAAAATTATCCGAAAAACCGAAAAAAA
>JAYDZE010024654.1:0-27715 GCA_034509125.1 Monilaria moniliformis
AACAGACGTTAGTGCTACTTGAATTGTAATATATTATTTACTTTATTATAAAAAATATATTTAAGTATTATATTTAATTTTTTTTCCGCCCCCTATATTTGTTGTCTGGATCCGCCACTGTATATATTATCAAGAACGGATAGTAAAATCAAGAAAAAAATAACAAAATTATGACAATTTTATTCAAGTTGTCACATGCTCTTTTCGTATGGGATCATTCTATACATGGGTTCTAAAATAATTTAAGAGTAATGAAATAAAATGGATGATTTCATAGATGTCATATCCTATCATTACCTCTCGCGGATTTTAAGGTCAA
This sequence comes from Monilaria moniliformis, assembly GCA_034509125.1. Classification (NCBI taxonomy): domain Eukaryota; kingdom Viridiplantae; phylum Streptophyta; class Magnoliopsida; order Caryophyllales; family Aizoaceae; genus Monilaria; species Monilaria moniliformis. The sequence goes on from JAYDZE010024654.1 coordinate 320, forward strand.
GCGTGCAACGAGTAAAGTCATTTTCCTCTTCCTTTTTTCCCCAAAACCGGCTTTAATTTGAACTTTCAATTCTTTTTTATGCACTGAAATTAATATCTTTTGAGAAGAATCTGATAAACTCTTCATGTTTTCCTCAAGCTACACATATATATATCTTTTATAATTTTAGGCAATATTTCTGTTAATGCACTAATCCCTTTTGACTCCATTGTATTAAACTTTTATTTTTTGTTAAATTATCCTCTCATATTCAACTTATAGATTTCAAAAAATAAAAGTCTAGAAAGTTAAACCCAATATTACTTATAACTCTTATCTAATTAATACTATTATTATTTTTAAATAATATTTAAGACGATCGCTATATAATAGGAGAACGAATAAAAAAGAGTTCACACAACATCATTTTTAAAGTGGGGATAGCAAAAGGAGCATCTGTGTTAGCAACTACTAACATAAAGAATTTTCGTATTAAAAATAGTTGTGAAATTCATTTAATTTTAGGAGAAAACATCAGGGGTGCATGATGCATCCCAACCGTTTCCTTTACCGAGTTGTAAATATAGTCGAAGAAAGCTTTCCATTTTGCAGAATTTGATGACAATATATATGAACCATTATCCTATTATTATTTTTTTGGAAATACAATTTTTTTGCGTGCAATAAAAGTTTCATTGAGCTTGATAGACCCAAAAGATGGAAAAGCCGCTAACAAGTTTGTCGATTTAATGACTTATTTAAAGAACTATCAACTTTGCCATATTCCCAGCAATTTGAACTATATTCCAACAGAGGCAACAAAACCAAGATCCACAACTGTATTATTATGTAAAACTTAAAAAACATATGGCTTTACCCTTCCATTCCAGGGCATTGGCAACAGGTCAAGGGTTCCACCGTTCTTGAAAAAGGCGTTCACCTTTCAAGTTCCCAAGGCCATGCTTTTGCAGATTGGACAGATGTTCTTCCGTATCAACCATTGCTTGATGCAACTCGTGTGGAACTCGTGCTTACAATTCAATATCCCAATATCATCTCCGGCAACATAATCCTCCTGATCAATGGCCAAATTGCAGCAGATTAACATGGTATTCTCCACATAAATAACACTTGTGTATATATATAATCTCTCGTAACTACATAAAAGAGAAAACTTTGCTTTGCATAAGTGGCATGGAGAAGGCCCTCAGACTAGAGGTCTCAAGTTCTCGATTCTTCAGACTATTAGGCCTTTTAAGACCCGCATTTCACCTACCAAAACAAAAGCCTCACTTACAAGAAGATGGTCTTTTTACCGAACCATATTAGACCATGAATTGAAAATCTCATTTTTACTTGTACTTGTTAGGTAAAAACTTGATTTGTGATGAAATATTTACTCTTAGAAAATAATACAAAGACAAAGACAAAGACAAAGACAATATCACAGGTTTTGTGAGGCCATGGCTCTAACCCGACAGATGCAGCATGGTTCCATTGCCTCTGAGGCTTTAACTACTCCATGCTTCCGCTCTTTCAGAGAGGCTTGCATCCTTTCCTCACTCAGTCCAGTACTAACAATGCCTATTTGCTCCTGCAGAGCCAGTAAGTCCTGTTGCACAGCACGGATTTGATGGAATTATGCACTGAATTTTATCTTGTTGATTGAAGACTAAGAATGCGAACATCCAGGATAATTAAAAGGATTTACCTCATAAGACATATTGTCAACATCAAGCCTCGCATCTATATTCTGGTCATGTAACTCGGCAAATCCATTTACAAAAGGATAGATAGGCATATAGTACTGAAATGAAAATGTGAGCAAATTCTGCAATGTGCCAATTCTATTGATCACATCTCCAAATAAGAGAAAGATAATTATAAAATAAAATAAAACAGCAAGTACAAACTGATTGCAAGATACTAAATTCCGGAGCTCAGAAGAAAGGTCTGAAGAAATCTTGTCCTTAGACAGGTTTCCATAAGCTGGCATACCATGATATACATTTCATCAGCATTTGCGCTAAAATATGTAATAAAGAGTTCAAAGAAGGCTGCTTACCAGTCTGTGTCTGCCCCCAACAGCTGCTAAAACATTCCGACCATTAGTATTATCACCTCGTGCATCCCTCAAGAATGATGATTGACTTCGATCTAACTGATGTTGTGCATGACTAAGGCTCGCCCTCTCACCAGATGATGCTGAGGCCCGACGCAAAGGTGCAACTGGACTTCTCTGGTTTCCAGGAATAGATTCAAAGCTTGGGAAAGGAATCCAATAAAAGCTTGGGAAAGGAATCCAATGAAAGCTTGGGTAAGGAATCCAATGAAAGCTTGGGTAAGGAATCCAATGAAAGCTTGGGTAAGGAATCCAATGAACAGATTCTAACGATCTTTGTGGATCTTGTGATGTCTGGTTTCCATGAGGCAACCATGCAGTGGAAGATGACCGCCCACCAGAATAATTTCTGGAAGATGCTGAAGTTCCGGGAGTAAAACTCCAATCAATTTGGTCTCCAAAGAAATTTATTCCATCCGAAGCAGGACCAATTGTGGGGTACTCTAGAATACTAGGAACCGAGCTTCTAAGATTCGCTTCTCCACATGCTCTATAACCAACAGAGGGACCTCTGGATGGATAAAATGGAACCGGTTCCTGGTGCCGAGGACTTGACCTTGAAGCAAAGTTTCTGATCGGATTTTGTGCAATTCCTTGAACACTCGAAGAAGTGAAATGTCCAGAGCGTACTCTATCAGTACCAACTCCACTACTTGAATTCAGCTGTTCCAATCGATCAGAAGAAGACGCACTTACTGATGTAGTTAAAATTGGTGAGGCAGTGCCACGGCCAGGAACAGGATGCTGCACTATGTTCTCCATCGGCTGGTCGGAGTTAGAACTTCCACCCTGGTGAAAGGGTCGTGAAGTACCTTCAAGAGCCTTCCTCTTACAAGATGAACCCCAAGCACCAAGTGACGGGCCTGATGCATCATTAATTTCTATAGAAGGACTAGAACTAAGCGAAGAAGTACCTAGATTACTGGAAGAAGCATAACAGACCCGAATCTCCTCTGTCCCAACACTACCAGATTCGTAAGGAAGTTGAGGTTGCCCTCCCCCTAGACCACTAGGGCAATTACTATTCTCCCTCAAATGCTGGTGGTTTGATCGAAAAATCAGTGGATGGGATGTGTCAGTCACTTGATTTCCGACATAACTAGGACTGATAGTGGTAGAAGATTCAGGAGGCCCATCTTCTGGCCCAATATCAGCCACAGAAGAAGCAGCGGAAGAGGAATACCATGCAACCTTCATTTTTGAATCATCATCCAATGTTTGTTCTTGCATATTATTTCCAGTAGAGCTGGACTCGCCATGGTCCCAGCCTCTATTTATCTGAGCACGACTGCATGGGTTACTTGTGCGTCCAATACTTCCATCATCGTGGGCAAGCATGTGATTTGACGATCTACTCTCAACTGAATCGAGCCTGTCACCAAGAGAAGCCAAACGATCCACATAACTGTTAGGAGACCCTTGCGATGAGTCAGATGTTTCAGGAAAGGAATCATTCCGATTTGTTACCCCTTCCATAGCAAGAATCTCGGGACTTTGATACTAAGTTCAGACCAAACACTGCAGAAAAGTTTTGGAGGTTCAGTAAAGGATTAAGGAAGGTAATAAAATCATTCAAAGCATAAGAAAAGCTGCAAAGTAATAATCACTCAAGAAATTTAATCACACCATAATTTCTTTATTCTACAACCACTCTCTTATTAGCAACGGAAAGAACATGATATTAATGTATACTTTCATCAACAGCACATACTCCTATTGAACAAATCCTTAGAAATGATTAAATTTTGACTTTCTTCACAATCTTAACTTTCCATCGATGTACTTGATCCTTGAGGCAGGATTAACAATGTGATATGTACTCCTCTATTAGTGGGAATCTATAATACAGTACACATTTAACTACTATTCAATAAGGCAATAACGACTAAAGAAAGCACCAAAATTCAAGAAACCACCAAAATTCAAGAAACCTGCAATGTAGCTATAATACTCCACTATTGGAGTTTTAACAAGCGAAGTAAAAAATAGCTATGCGCACAAACTACCTGCATAAGAACTTGAAAATACAAACAAATAAGTTCAGGCAACGGCAAATTGATTATTAATAGTAAGTGAAATATGCAGGGAAATGAGAGACTGCAACTTTGTGGCGATTTAGTTTAACTACAATTTGAGTTCTATAGAGTCCAAATAAAATTACAACATTTGTTCCTCAAAAAAAAAAATTACAACATTTGAACATTACTGAATCTCAAAACTAAACATTTGCAACTAACTACAACGTTTTTTTACGCCAATTAAAATGGGTTATCAAACAAAATGAAACATGTACCCCAAAAACGAAGATCCCTATTTCCAGGTATAAAATCTCAATCTCAATCTAATATGATTTCCCAAACAAAAAAGTAAGCAATCCCACCATATCAAATGAAGAATTAACCAAACACCAAGTCAGAAAATAAGATAAGAACTGAAAGAAAGAAACAAAACTAATACCAAGAAATTGGGCCAAATATATTAACAGGGGCCAGCGCTTAAACCTCACGAGTAAAGACAGCGATCAACGGCTTCCTTTTCCTTTCCGGAATAAATTTGAGTCTGTTTTCAATTTTCTTGAATATTACAGCATAAGAAAATATGCCGTGGAGCTAGAGGCGGTTCCAAGATATCTCCGTAACAGTGATTCCTTTTTTCCCCTTCAAAAAAGAAATTCTTATTTGCCGTCAAACGACGGTTTCGCAAAGATATTCTCAAGAGATGCCCACGAGAAGATGAAGCAGAGGGGTTCGTTATAAAGAAAAAATAATGTAATAGTAAGAATGATAACAATAATAACAGTTAAAACGTATTAAAGAAATTAAAGTGTGGATGTACTCTGTTCACATACACCCAACTCAAAATTGTATCTAATGCATGAGCGAGAGCGCGCGCGCGCGCGAGAGAGAGAGAGAGAGAGAGAGATGCGCTCTGATGCCTGAAGGGGGAAGAAAAAGGATCACTATTCACTAGATTCAAATTTGTGTGGGAATCTATTGTTGACTGAAGATGCAAAAGAGCATCTCTATTTGGGTTTCTTTTATTTTTAGTTGTAAACAAATTAATCTTGAAACAAAGTTCTTTAGAGGAGGTTAAAGAAAGTAAGTTAATTTACTTAATATCATTTAATTAATATATGAATAAAGATAAACTTATATAAATTGTATATATATATAATTTTTCTGATTTTAAATTGAATTTGACTGGTTTTATTTAAATCGGTTTTATTATTAATTATATAATTTTTTTACTAAATAACCCCTATTATATTTTGGTAAATATCATTAAAAATATTGTAAATGATTTTTTCTATTTATACAATCTATAAATTATGAGTTAATGTCATGGAAACACATTTTCCTCTTAGTGCTAGATTTCAAAAATAAACGTAAACACACCTTCCCAACTTGTACAAACGATGATTGAAAAAATCATGCAAGAATCTTTGTAAACAAAACTAAGAATTAGTTTCACCAAATGGATGCTACAATTGAGAAATTAATAGAAAAACAAACACATTTCAAATAAGAATTTTTTTGCCATCAATCTTTAAAATAAATTATAATCCACAAACTGTGCTTGCTGTCAATTTGCAAGATGAGAGAATTTGTAGAAGGTTATGGAGATGTCCGAACTAAGAGTACGATAATTGCGACATATATTATGGATAAGTAAGAAATGTCACATGTGAACTTCAGCATGCCACATCATCATTTGGGAACCGGAAACTTTTTGTTGTGACACAAATGTGAATTTCCAAAACATTGAGTACTTTTTTGCAATTATACTTACGTTGAAACATATCTATTGTCCATGGTAAACATTGAGAAAATAAATTATATTATCCTTTTTATTTTAATATCTTTCCTTTTGTAAATTGAGATCACTTTCCATTTTGATTTATTTCCTTTGTTATTTAGATTCTTTAGCTTTACTTAATTTTTTATTTATTTCCATTTTTCTTTTATAATTTCTTTTGACTTACATCAATATAAGTTTTTAACATTTCTTTTTATTTATTTTTACATTTCTTTTTGTCCTTTATTTTTGTTATTTTATAATTTATTTCGAGTTCTATAAATTTTAAGTTTTTGTAAATTTCTTTTTATTTTTCTCTTCTTTTTACATTTCCTTTTGTTTCTTCTTCTTTTTATATTTCTTTTTGTTTGATTTATTTATTTCCTCTTGAGATATGGGTTTTATTTTATACAAGTAAATATTAAACTAAACGTTATAAACTAGCCATCATAGCAAATTCTCTATATGAGATATATTAAAGTTAAACAAATTAAATTAGAGTTAGTTCATAGTAGGACTCATGCATAGTTATTTTTATTTTTATATCTTTTTGAATAAGATAAATTGATTATCGCAACTCTCTTATGTTTCTAAATTTTAAATTTTTGCTCCATCAAACTATTTTTTTTTGTGTCTGTCACCGAGTACAACGATATAAGTGAATGTTATCAGATGAAAAAGAATAGCTCGTATATTTTCGGAAAGAAAGTGAAAATTTCATAAAGTTCTAAAAAGGCAAAGCGTTGAGAAAATAATATAATATAACAAACAAAAATAACAAAATCTCGATGAATTTTAGAATTTCTTGCATGATCATTTATCAGGTGCCTATTATTTGTATAATACACCTGGCTACTCCAGTCATGGTTTTGCAGAATAATGCACTTGATGAGTTAATGCCTTTTCCATGATGTACACATATTATAGGGATTAGTTAAAATAAAAATGCATCTTATAATAAAAAATAGAAATAACTTTTACTTCTTATATTATGAAAATTTATGATGAGTCCATCACTTTGTTAAATGAATTCGTGATTTTGAATTCGAATTTTGTAAGTGACAAAAATTCAAAATTTTAAATTCATACATTTACCTGACGAATTCATACATGTTTAATAGTAAATTCATGATTCGTAATTTTTATTTAAAAAAGATTTGTAGCCTAACTCTTCCCCCTCCCACACATATATAAGTGGGTTAATGTAAAGACTCATATTTATGGTAAAAAAATAAAAACATTGTACCGGATGCATAAAGTCATATTCATAGTGAAATTAACTGCATTCAACAAAAAATAAAACTAAACAAATTCTCATCCCTCATGGGATTCGAACCCTAGTGTTGTATTCTTCAAAAAAAGATGCATCAATTGTAAACCTTTATGATTAAAGAACTGAAAATGGTTCTCCGTTTTTATTTTAAATATGGACTATTATTTGAACATCTCCACACACACACACATATATAGAGATGTAATCAAATATTAACTATTTCTTATCGTAGGAACTAAGACTAATTTTTAATCTATGGATTTAAAGATTTGATAGATATAACTGAAACATGTGGCGGCAGTTTTTCATTAATTTAATTCGCTGAAGGTTATATAAGTAATTATGCAATTGTACAGTTTTGGTAACCTCCATGCCATGATCAAATCTTTTGAAAGGGTTTACAGATATGATAATATTTATATTATTTTAGTCATTATTTTCAATTTAAATTAATGATATATCATATAATTAATGATGACACATGGCAAATTAAGTAGTGATATAACAAGCATAATATATTTTCAAAGTTTATCGTATTCAAGTTTAATGAGAACATATTTTAATGACAATAACTAATCATAAGATAGATCATTGTTCCAGTATGATAACATCATTTTAATAACAATAGTTAATCATCAGATATCTTACGACATGCACTGTCCAATTATAATCATTGTAAGCCCTATTTACTTTATTATCATTATGGATTATATAACTCATCATTTATCAAAACATCCAACATCATCACAAGTAAGGATGTCAATTGGGCCAACTCGTTCGGGTTGTTGTGCTATTCAGTTACGGGTTATTCGAGTTGTGATTTTTTTGGATTAGAAATTCTTATCCCTAACCTTAAATTATTGAGTTTCGAGCTAACACATCGGGCTAATCAGGCTCAAAAAAATTATAATTTTTTTAATTAATATATTAATCTCGATAATTATATATTTCTAATAAAGAAATACATGCATATATGAATGTCGCTTCAACTCAAAACCAATATGTAACTCTTAAAGAATGAAGAACAAACATCTTTTTATAACTATTTATCGTTTTTTAAATTTTGAATCTATATGTTTTATACGAAATGTTATAGTAAAATATAAAACGAAATGATATCAAAACTTTGAAAAAATTAAAAGTAATGAACTTTGAAAACTAAATAATAAGAACTCGCTAATTTTCAGATTGACCATATAGGGGTCGGACTATCTTCGGGCAAACCCTATCGGTTGTGGGTTATTCGCTTTGGGGTCATTCGGGTTCGGGTTATAATTTTTCAGCCTTAACCCTATCGGATTGTCGGGTTAATCAGGCCAACCCACGAGTTTCGAGCTAAATTGACACCTCTAATCACAAGTATAACAATTGGAAGATAGAGCTCAAAACATTACATAATAAGTATTCATTATTCAATACAAGCAATAACATCATATACGGGAAAAAATATCATTAAATCATGCAAAAATAATTTACTGTAATTAAACACAACAACATATAGAATTGATCACTGATGTCGTATGAGAAAACCATTGTAATGATACTAGTTAATCATCTGATATCTTACGACATCCACTAAGCAATTTATAACAGTTGTACGCCCCATTTACATTTAATATCATTACAATTTATATATCTTATCATCATTTAAAATTTCCAATATCATCACAATAATAACATTTGGAAGAAATAGCTAGATTTTTTTTTATAAAAAAAAACTAAAAAAATCAGCAAAAGCATATCATAAATAAATGATCGTGGTTCTATGAATTAATTGCTCCACTTATTATGGTAACTACCGTAATTAAATATTGTTTCTATGTTTTTTTTTACCATTTTGACCCAATAATGATATTATAGGGACTGCATAATGAGAACATTATTTCCTTGAAATCATGATCGTCCATAATCTAATATGCAGATTAGATTAGGCTTAGTTATGCATTTAGAGTGTGGTCTATCACACACACACACACACATGTATGTATATATATATATATATATATATATATATATATACATGTGTGTGTGTATGTGTGTGTATTTGAATTAGATATAAATAAATTTTGTGTCCTCAACCTTTTGTAATATTCTAAAAGATATTTTCTCTCCACTCCACCCACACTTATTGTTAATTAGGTACAAAAATTATGTTAATTTTTAAAAGTTCTAATATTTGCAATATTTTGAAAAATAATCTAAAATTGAGAATTTGATGACAGAATAATAAGTCATATATATTTTCGTTGAGATCTCATGTGGACTTTATATGAATTCCCCCTGAGTATAAATACAAATGTAGTTTATGCCCCACCTTTTTGACCCACTTTTTTTTCAATGTCCTCAACTTATTATTTTTTGAAAAAAAACCCGAACTTTGAAAAAAATTATTCTTATGGCCAGACATAAAGAACCAAGCGATGGGATTAAAAGAATATTTCACCCAGGGATGTCAATTTAGCCTGAAACTCGTGGGTTGACCCGAATAACCCAACGACCCGACATGGTTAAGGTTGAAAAATCACAACCCGAAAAAAAAATATCAATCCGAATGACCCTAAACCGAATAACCCGCAACCCGATAGGGTTGCCCCGAAGATAACCGAACCCATAGGGTCGACCTGAAAATTAGCGAGTTCTCTTTATTTAGTTTTCAAATTTCATTAATTTATTATTTTTCCAACATTTGAAAGTTCGTATAATAAGAATTTTTTTTAAATGTATGTTAAAAAATGCATTTTGATTCAATATTCGAAAGTTATATTCATAATTTCACTTTTATAAATTTTACTATAACATTTAATATAAAACGTTTAGATTTAAAAAAAAAATTATAATATATTAAGAAAAATGTATTTTCTTACGTCTCTAAAAGCTATATATTAGTTTTGAGTTGAAATGACATTCATTTATTGATATTTTTTTTGTTACAAATATACAATTATCAAAATTAATATATTAATTAAAAATTTCATAAAAAAAATTTGAGCCCGATTGGCCCGATGGGTTAGCCCGAAACCCGATAATTTAGGGTTAGGGTTGAGAATTTTTTACCCGAAAAAATTACAACACGAATGACCCGTAATCGAATAGCCCGACAACCTGATAGGGTCGGCCCGAACCCGCGCGAGTTAGCGCGATTGACATCCCTAAATTTTCACCAAATGCTTGCACGCTTTTTACATGATTTTTTTCACCGTAATCGCTAACAACTTTTTTTAAAATTTTATAATAATAATAATAATAATAATAATAATAATAATAATAATAATAATAATAATATAATAATAAATATTTAAATAGCAGGGATATTTGCTGCTAAAACCACAAACTGTGGACTAATACTGGTTTGTCCTGTACTTTTCAAAATTTGAAAGACAAACCACGAAGTTTCGATTTTTTGAATTGTTCCATGAAATCAAAATCTAAACTGATGTGGCAAAATCAAAGATGATGTTACAAACAAAATGACGTCGTTTTAATGAACAACTAAAAAAAACCATATCCACGTCATTTCCAACACAACCTATTATCTCTATCTTTCTCTCTCCTAAAGACTCTCTCTATCTCTTCTCGTTCTCTCTCTCAACTCTCGGTTCCTACTATCTACTCTTTCTCTAGCGCCGTCATTGTTCTTCAATTACCGGAGACGACGACTCTCAACTCTCTTGCCCCTCTCTCCATGTCAAGCTCCTATCTCTCTCTTTCTCGCTACGCATAGAACTCTAATCTTCTTCCATTGTTATTTCCACCGCCCATACCCTCTTCCGTAACCACCTTAACCTAGTCCATGGTTTCAACCGTTTCGTGCCTAGCCACCAATCCGCTGCCGCTACGCTAGCCGAGAACTTCTGCATCGAATTCCTGAACCAGGTTAGCCTGAGGTCCCACGTCGACTTCCTAAACTAGGTCAGGGCCCTGTTTGATGGCGGCGAGGCCTACTATGAGTTCTTGAAGTGCATGTATACATACTCATGTGGACAAAATCACCCCGCCAACATTTATGATAAGATTGTCGGATTGTATTAGGAAAATGATGGTGATCTCGTTTGCGAGTTCGACCCTTTCTTGCTTGAATCCTACGAGGGGAAGGGATCGAGGAATGGAAAGATCGATCATGCCGATGACCGGTGACGAAAAGGGGGAGGGGGAGTTTGAGTTCTGGTTGTCGTGCGCCGCCGCCAGAGAAGTTTGGGGGCGATAAATTGAAGGCGGCGAAGAGAGGCATTGATAGGGAGAATGAAATGGAGAGAGAATGGAGAGAGTCGTGAGGAAAGAGAGACAAAGATAGAGAGGAAAACAATGTCATTTTGTTTGCCATATCATCTTTGATTTTGCCACATCAATTTCGATTTTGTCTTTATGTATAATTCAGAAAAATTGAAATGTTGTGATTGTCGTTCAAATTTTTAAAAAGATATAGAACAAATCAAAATTGACCCAAATTTATGTAGTTTTAATGACAATTATTCTTAAATGTTAATTTGATTTTTTCTTTATTACCTAATACACGAATCCCATGATCATACTTCACCAAAACAGCATTGATAAAACCACCCATAGCGTCCCCAAATCAGATCAAAGGTGGCACCACAGCTACGCGGTTATAAACAAGCCACGAAGGAGTAATTGGTGGGCGTCAGGTCCATGGTTGAACCCTACTCAACAGCTTCACTGGGACCCACACCCCACCGACGCCGGACTGGGTCAGACCCGGTTCTATATTCCAACCACTACGCCGGTCCGACCGCATTTCAAACTTCTATATATCATCTTCATTTTCCCCTTCTTTTGCAGGAATTAGGAAAACCCATAGCCCAAAATTCAAGAGAGACTGAGAAAAAAAACAAAACAAAAGAAACTTAATTTCAGAACTAAAAAGGGAAATGGCAGAAGCTGTTGAATCTAATGGAAACCAACCGTCCGGGCATCAAGAGAGTGGGCATAAGAGTCTTCTGCAGAGCGATGCTCTCTACCAGGTAAATTAAAAGGAAAATGTTAATTTTAAATAATTGTGGTGAATTTTATATATTAATTCATGGATCGAAAAACACAGTACATTCTGGAGACTAGCGTATATCCGAGAGAACACGAGGCAATGAAAGAGCTCAGAGAAATTACTGCAAAGCACCCACGGTTTGTTTGGATTGATTTATCCTCTTGGTATTGATTTTGTTGTTGTTGTTGTGTCCGCCGTAAATGTAATTGTATGATTGAAATTGTGGTTGAAATAGGAATGTCATGACGACATCTGCTGATGAAGGGCAGTTTCTGAGCATGCTGCTGAAGCTTATCAATGCGAAGAACACCATGGAAATTGGTGTATTCACTGGCTACTCTCTCTTGGCCACGGCCCTCGCCCTTCCCCAAGACGCAAAGGTGCTTCATATTCAAATCCCCTTTTAATCTTATTTAATATTTTATGATACAAGTTTTAATTCACGGAGATGAAATAGATAATATATGTCTTCATTATATAATATATTATTTGACGTATATTTGAAGTAAAAATTGCATACAATTTATTCCCATGTCTAAAATATAGGTTTGGTAATATAAAAGAAAGCAAAAATTTAGGTGCGACCGCCGCACCTAATAAGTAACTATTAATTACTCTCAATTTACAATTAAATGTCTTCACTTCATTTCGGCATGCATTATAAAAAATGTCAAAAAATGTGGATGAAAAAAATTAGTAGAGTATTAAATTTTACTTTTATATATTAATTTTATAATGAAATGTGAGTGAAATAAGTTAGTAGAATGAAATATCTATTTTTCAAAAATAATAAAAGTGAAATGAGATGATGGAAATATCTTTTTAGCAAAATAAGACATTTTACGATGAACAGAGACAATAATAATTATTTTAAAATTTTGAAAAATATATCCTTTATTACCATTTCGTTAATAACGCCCGCCAAAAAAAATCACGAGAAAACTTTTGCATCATTTGTTTTCTAACCAATAATGTATCTTTACTAATTTATCAATGAAAAAATATTTTCTCTTTTTAATAAATTCTTAATTTGCAGATATTGGCTATGGACGTTAACAGAGAGAACTACGATTTGGGTTTGCCGGTAATTCAAAAAGCTGGCGTCGCACACAAAATTGATTTCAGAGAAGGCCCTGCTTTGCCTGTTCTTGATGAAATGGTTAAAGATGTAAGTCTACAAATTCACAAAAATGAAAAGCACGTATCCTAACAATTTTTTCCAAAAGTAGATAAGATCGATGTTGATTTGGAAGCTGCATTATTTAGTGTGAATGACCAATATAGACAATAATCTTATTAAATCAAAAAAGCATATTCTATTTGTCGTATCTTTTCTTTATTTCTTCCTTTTTGCAGAGCAAGAATCATGGGTCATTTGATTTCATATTTGTGGATGCTGACAAGGACAATTACCTCAACTACCACAAGCGGCTGATAGAACTGGTTAAGGTTGGGGGCTTGATCGCGTACGACAACACCCTATGGAACGGGTCCGTGGTGGCCCCACCAGACGCTCCGCTGAGCAAGTACATTAGGTACTACAGGGATTTCGTGTTGGAGCTCAACAAGGCTCTCGCTGCGGATCAAAGGATCGAGATTTGCCAGCTCCCCGTGGGCGACGGGATTACCCTGTGCCGCCGTACCACCTGATAGATCGAGTCCCTTTTCAAGTGATGTGCCTTATGTCTATGTGGCTTCTTTCGGATTTACTAATGGATGAATTAAAATAAATATTATATTTGGTTTAATGGTTCTATTTGATTTTTCTATTTATTGAGCACAATTCATGATCAATTATTACTATAATTTGCCCACAATTCAATATAAAATTCCATTACCATGGGCTACGAATATTATCAAATTAAAATACCTCCTTCATTAATTACAAGTCTTTTCAATTTATTTCTAAAAATTTTGCATTTTTTATTTTTATAAACTATCTCGCCACTACTTCCTATATTTTCTCATCATCGTGTTAATTTATTTTAAAAAAATTAAACATGACACACACACTTACCTAACATTTACTATTAAATAAAATATCTCTACAATAAATATAGTTCATTGTTTCCACTCATTTACACACTTATCCAACATTTATTAAACTTCGGACAAAATATTTATAAAAAGAATTTTAGGGCACAAAGTTAATAGTGCATCTTTCTGTAACAAAGGACCTAGCTAGCCCATCACTTCTTCAACATGGTTAGCAGGTTAGACCACAATTATCTGTTACTTTGCGGCTGATGTGGTCGATCGCCACATTGGCAGTTAAATAACTTAAAAAAAATTTAAGGTCTCTCTTATCTAGTCGACTAGAAAAAATATGAGACCAAGGTTGCTCTTTCACTTCTAGATTTGATCAATTGTATGGAGACACTTGTCTTTTTCATATTGGTTATTTACATTTTATTTAAATATATAATAAAGTGACCATATCTTTTATATAATATTTAAAAATAATATGCAATATTTTTATAAATAGAGACTAATTTTACTTTGAACTCCACGTATAACTTTTTGAAGACCAATGTGCTTAGACGTTTAAAGGGCCCAAGATCTTTGATTGTTTACAACCCAATTAATCTAATAGGCCACTGATAACCCAATTCATCAGGAGAGGCCCAAACCACAAAAGGGTAGTTAAGTAATTCCACGTAGAGTGTAGGTTATTTAACCAAACGCAAAACCCTAACGCACACCCCCATCATATTGTAGCGCACTCCGCTCCCCCAATCCTCCCCCAACCATGGCTACCGCCGCGACCCCGACCACCGAATCCGTCCAATGCTTCGGCCGCAAGAAGACGGCGGTTGCCGTCACTCATTGCAAGCGCGGCCGCGGGCTGATCAAAATCAACGGAGTCCCGATCGAGCTCATCCAGCCGGAAATCCTCCGCTACAAGGCGTTTGAGCCCATCCTCCTCCTCGGTCGCCACCGCTTCGCCGGCGTCGACATGCGTATCCGCGTGAAAGGAGGTGGTCACACCTCACAGATCTACGCCATCCGACAGTCCATTGCGAAGGCCCTCGTCGCGTTCTACCAGAAGTACGTCGATGAGCAGTCCAAGAAGGAGATTAAGGACATTCTCGTCAGGTATGACCGTACTTTGCTGGTTGCTGATCCCCGTCGTTGCGAGCCTAAGAAGTTTGGAGGTCGCGGTGCACGTGCGAGGTTCCAGAAATCCTACCGTTAAAATGTTGGTAGTGTTTGCGTTTTTATTGTTATAATCAAATTTTGGTTGCGATGAATTAAGATACCTTGATGTTTACGTTTTGGTGTTTGGAATTTTATTCCTTCCTCCACCTGAAGTTTTTTGTGAGAAACGCCTTCAATTAATAGTTTTTCGATTTTATTTAATCATATATTGTTATATTCTGTTTCTATACTTTGGTTTTTTCTATATATTAGTGTTAATTATATTGAGTTTACTCACGATGTTTCTTACTTAGAACTTTAAGCTTTAGTGTACTTTTGCTATTCTCTTTGTGTATTTCCTACAAGTGCACTCCTTTGGTTTGTCATTATTCTAATCTGTCTTGAAGCTGCCTTTTAATAATGTTGAAATTGCTCGTATTCGTATGCATTAATGTTTCAATGTGGAAAGGACAATTTCTTTGTAATTTTTGCATTCTTTGGATCTGAGCTGTTCGGAAGTCTTCAAGAGTGTTTGTCGACTAGAATACAGTTTTGTATTGCTTTATATAGCTTTATAGTGCTGGTTTGAGCCTTCTATGTTTTCTGTTCATGTTTTTTTTTTGCTCCCAAATTATTTTCTGTTATTTTAGACCGTTTTTGTTCTCAAAGTTCACCTATAATTTAACCAGAAACTTCAAAATTCAATTTCAATTTTCCTATATTATTGCAATAGTTTAAAGAAATTGGATGAAATGAGAGCTCTTTTATGTGTGCTTATTTAGTCACAACATAAATGATGAGTAATTTCATTGTATTGTTCCATTGTGAATTCTAGCATTCTGCAATGGTTTCCCTTTTGCATTTCAACTAGCTTGATGTCTTAAAAATTATTTTGAACTTGATTTTCTTTCCAGTCTTTAAAAAAAAATTTGAACTTGATTTTACTTTCCAGTCGATCACCTTGCCCTATTCCATGGAATGTTTTGCCCAGTGGAACCGAGTTTCTGTTCATATATGTTAGTGTTACTTTGACATTTGGTTGTCCCCAATACTGATTTGTGTGTTTAAGACTTGCATTTTCACATTATAATAAGAAATTTGTTTGTTGTATTAATTCCCAGTTCAATCTAAAAAATCTAAATACTACTATGTTAGTATTATTTTTGGGCTGAGAGAAATTTTTAATGACGGATGACTGTCTTGTTTATGTATTGAATTTGTGCTAAAATATGTTGGAGAGTGAAAATTAGTTCTGATATTTTATGTTCACTTCTAAATTCCAACATTGTAGTGTTTTTCTTGTGGAGAAATTTCATATTGGTAATGCATAATTTTTGAAGCCATTTTGCCGCTTTTCACTGTGATGAGAATTGTGTGTTTCTCGATTTTCCAATAGTGTTTTGTTCTAGAAATGTGATATGTGTTGAGAATTATGTGTTTGAGATGCGAAATTGATAGAGACAATTCCGAGGTATAAATAAGTTGAGATGGAATATTTAACGAGATTAGTTGAGCGCAGGGGTAATTTTGTTTCATGAAAACTCCAATACCTTTTATTATGACGAATAATTTATATACTAATAACATGTTCCATATCAGAGGCAGCCAAGGATGAGAGAGCAGCTATGGAGTAATCGAACCACATTCTTCATCCTTCAAAAAACGACTGTAAAAAAGGAAATCAAGAGAGAAAAATGAAATTGAGTTATCTCTTTTCTTACTCGTAATTGACAATTTCACAGTGCTATTCCGGAACCTCATGCATATACGTACTTATGGGCCCATGAAAATGTGGTGCAGACCATTAATGATGCTCTCTTTGGGCTAATATCGCGTGGGCTTAGACATCACTGAATCACCTAAAGTATTTTTTTTTTCTAACTACTCTTTCTAGATCAAGCAAAAAAACTACTCTTTCTATATTATCGATTGATCAATTAAATTATGTCATATTCTGTGAGCTTTGCGTCACGGTGAACAGATCACAGGCGTTGCCATGGTGAATTTGAGATCCCAATCTGGATTGCAGGATTTAAATCCAAATCATTCTAAATTTCAGGATTTATAAGCTGATGGATAGTACATCTGGATCGCGTTGGAGCAACAAGTAACATTACTATTTATTACAATAGAGAGAGTTGGGATTCAATGCAGTTGGTGGAGAAAGCCAAGGCTATGATTAACAAGAAAAAGCTCTCCTTAGAAGCTACAACGTTGCTTGAGTGAGTTTTGAGTAAGACCCAAATTCGAATTCACTATATCAAATGTCGTTGGGCCAAAGGAGGATATAACGGCGGCAGGCAACCCTGAGGGTGACTTCGACCACCCTAACCTACCACATGTAAAGCTTCATATTTATATAATTCTTAAAATGTGCCTTAATTTTGTATATCATGTATACTATTACAAAGAACGTAGGTGTGCTTGCACCAAAAAAATAATTCAATATCTAATATCTTCACAACGACGATTATTTTTTAATTTTTTTGTATGTACTAGAATTAATGTGTAATTAAGTTGTTTAATTGATGGGCTTAATTACATGCAGGCGATCGCAATGCGTATGGTGAGTTATGCAGGAGTCGCTAACTTGCAAATTATGGTTGCCAAATACATAATCCCAGACCCTAGCTAGAGTTGTAGCCAAGTGTTTACTTCCATGCTTATTCTCAATGAAGGAAGTGCTGAGGCTACACCTAATCTTGAATCAATTGTTTCATACAAATTGACACCTCAACAATTTTCACACCAATTTAATTAATTGGTCGTAAACATGCATTGATTCCTCCGTATACCAATATCTGTATTTCTGAACTACTAATGTAAAATCTGTATTGAGCTTTCGTTGCTACTTACTTTTATTAATTGAGTATTGATTGTAATTTGTACTTTTTCCATTTTCTACCTATCTCTGTCCGTCACCTTTTATATATTTATTTATTTAGTTTTCGAAAAGAAGAGAGAAGGGACATCGCAATAATGTGAAAATTACTAGACAGAAACATAATTGTCTGACCTACATAAGAAAAGCTAGGAGAATCTCAAACTAATTTTAGGTTAGGACAAGATATATGGCCAGCAGGGCAGCCATTGTCTCCGCAAATTAAATCAATTACTGTTTTTTTCTCAATCTAGTCAAGTGGTGTATTTGGCTAGCGGCCACCATTTTATTTAAGTACTCCACTATTTCTTTTTCTAGCTAGGCTTAATTTGTTGATGCGTTTGGACTTGGTGATGTGATAAGTGATGTTAATTGGATAGAGAATGATGTTATATGAACACAATTAAAATACTAAATTAACTATAAAAAAATTATTTAAATTTATTATATTGTTCAGTTTGATGATGCAAGATGTTAACATTTTCATTTTATAGTGGAGAGTGCAAATGAAGTCATATTTAAAGCTGCTTACAAAATTAAATTGCAGTTAAAGATTGACTATCTAATTAAACAATTAAACTGCTCCGTTAAGATATTCTGGGGAGGTCCAAAACAAGTATATTTCGGGACAATTTGAAGTTACTATCCTTTTCATATTATTTCTTTTAAGACCAAAGACTTACTAGTATATCGTATTTAATAATATAGAAGCTACTCAAGCTAGCGATTACATACTCCATTTGTAGGAGTGAAATAAGATACACTCCTCGCGAGTGTGTGTGTGTGTGTGTGTGAGTGAGTGAGAGAGAGAGAGAGAGAGAGAGAGAGAGAGAGAGAGAGAGGAGATGATTAATAAGTACGATGAATGGCTGTGGGTTCAATTCATTGATTATGGTCTAGAAGTTTTCTGACACACACGCACGCTACACTAGTATACGAGTATCTCATGTTAGATATTTGTTGGTAAAATTGATGAAAACGAAATTAAATCAATTATTTTCATTTTTATTCAAGTCCCGAGTTCTACAATATGAATTTTAGTATTTGCTCTGTATTCTAAAATAGCGGCCGAATCTGACTTCCATATTCGACTACACCTGCCACTTTCCAAAACCAATTGTCAATCTCTCTCTCTCTCTCTCATGGCGGATATTGTGGACAGAGACCAGCCGCTGACCCCGACCGGCCGCCTCTTTCTGCAGCCGCAAATGAACCAGGTCATCAGCGCCGCCCTCACCGTCGAGTTCCCAATCGACATCGTCAACTTCAGTGCCCATGTCCAGAGCTCAATCATGTTCAAACACCCTAGGTTTTGCAGCCTCATGGTGCGAGATTCCGCTGGCCGCGAACATTGGCAGCGAACCGCCGTCGACATCGACAAGCACCTAATCGTTCACCACCAACCTCTCACCGAAGATCCTTCGACCTCCGACGACGACGCCGTCAACGAATTCATCGCCGATCTCGCCGTCTCCTCGCCTCTCCCCGCCGAGAAACCGCTGTGGGAAATCCACCTGCTAATGGCGAACAAAACCATAATTTTCCGCGTGCACCACGCCCTCGGCGACGGGATCTCCTTGATGTCGTTGCTATTGTCGTGCTGCAGAAGGGCCGACGATCCGACGCGGCTGCCGTCCATCGGCGGCGTCGGAGCGGTGGCCTCCACGCGGAGGAGGAGGCGGCTGAACGTGTGGACGTTGGTGATGGCTGTTTGGTATACCTTGCTCTATGTCGTGGAATTCATCTTGAGAGCGGCGTGGTGGAGAGATAGGATCACCGCCGTGAGCGGCAGCGCGGGTGCGGAGCTCTGGCCGCGGAAGCTGACGACGGCGAGGTTCCGCCTCGACGACATGAAAATAGTCAAGCGAGCGGTGGCTAACGCGGTGAGTTTCTCAAATTTCCAGTGTTTGGATTGATCACCGTTGGATTAATTTGCTGCAAATTTTGTGGTGCTAAGTTCTAACTAACTGTTTTCTAAATTGAGAAATAAAATGTTTTATTTTGCTGGCCAATCAATGTTGTTGTTGCCACGTGGCCGGATAAATTCCATATCTTTATTTTTCTTCACAAAATTCTTAATGGGTCTTAAAATGTCAAGCATTTATTATTTTAATAATAAAGTTCTCCGATCCCCGAGTTTATGATAAAATTGATTTACGTTAGGTAACTTACTTAGGTTTACTTGTACACTAATAACTGCGGAGAAAAGTCACTGGAATCGAATGTGTGACGGTCATGCTAGTGGAGAAAAGTCACTGGAATTAATTACTTACTTGATTTAGAAAGTCATCCAAGATTGAAATACTAAAAATAAACAAAGGGACCAAATTTCTCGAACAATAATAAATATGCAACTGCCCACCATGTGACCAGATTTCAAAAATGAAAAGCCACTTGATACTCATTTAATTTATTACCAATAATGAAAAGCTGGTGTAATCGTTAATAAAATATTATAAACGTCTTATTTTGAGATGATTTTGTTGTGCTAAGTATGAATTGTTTATAGTATAGTTTTAGACTACTGTGACATTGTGGCCCCTTGTAGTTTTTTTTTTTTTTTTAAATGTTAAGACAATATATAACCATATGCTTTTACGTAATTATGTAATTGTCTCAAGAGACCCATAAAATAAATCCCAATGCCCAACACCTATAACCTTTTCAAATTTAAAAAGTTGGACATGGTAATTGATGGGTGAAAAGTTGACACAAGGATTTTCTTGTCACGCGTAAAATTATAGTATCATTGTACATGACATTGATATATTTAAAGGATCTACACATCTTCGAATTCTTTAAAAAAAGGACTAGAAAGTCCAATGAATTTGTGCATATTTCTTGAGTTTTGACTCCCGAGGATTGATCCGAATGAAATAATAGTATTGTATATATATGTGAAAGTAGGAATTTGATCTCTTGCTCGATAATTCAAATCTTGTTTAATCATAGAAGCGTAGTTCATCTTGCATTGTGCTCAGCATAAGTATATAACTAATATAGTATATAGAGCAGAATGAGAATAGCGATGTATGTTTGGTGCAGACCATTAACGATGTTCTTTTCGGGGTAATAACATGCGGCCTGTCACGCTACTTGGACATGAGATCACCTAAAGGTAAAACACGATCGGTGATGTTTCACGTCTAACGTCTTTCCCAACATGAGTCACAAAAACTAGTGAAATTTGATGTTTTGTGGTGTTCTGTAGCTCTGCCTGAGGGGCTTCGGATCACTGGTCTTGCAATGGTGAATTTGAGGCCACAATCAGGATTGCAGGTAATAATGTTATTCTCATCTTGCCTCTGCCAGTGACAGCGGACTTAAATCTCAACCGCTGGCTCGTTTCAGGATGTATCGAAGCTGATGGATGGCGATTCTGGAACGCGTTGGGGCAACAAATTCGGGATGCTTCTGTTACCTGTTTATTACCATAGAGGAAGTTTGGATCCAATCCAGTTTGTCAAGAGAGCCAAAGCTATGATCGACTCGAAAAAGCTTTCGTTGGAAGGCCCCTTCTCCTACAGCATTGGCAACTTACTCATGTCTCTTTTCGGACCAAAAGTGAGTTTAATTAATTAAGCTAGATTCTTGAAACAAGAATATATATATTTCATGTTCTTTCTTCCTTGGATGGTAGGTTGCTTGCCTTCTCAATTACAGGATCCTCTGCAATACAACTTTTACTATATCAAACGTCGTCGGCCCTACTGAACACATCATGATCGCAGGCAACCATGTGAAGCGCATAAGGGTCACTTCAAGCAGCCTGCCGCATGTAAACTTTCTCACTTGCACTTCAGATTCCCTGTTTCACTTTTATTGATTTGATCTCATATTTATGCCACCTGCATGTATGACTTACATAAACATGACACGAGATCTTTTGTTTGGCCTGATTCCTATTACCATATGAAATCATCTAATGTGGTGTCTGGTGCAGGCAATCACAATGCATATGGTGAGTTATGCAGGAATGGTCGACCTGCAAATCCTAGTTGCCAAAGATATTATCCCAGACCCCAAAACTCTAGCAAAGTGTTTTGAAGACGCGTTGCGCGAAATGAAGGAAGCTGCTGAGGCTGCAACCAACTAGTGTTTTCAATAACCAGAACAATCTGCATTATCAACTATTCATCTACTCATCTCATTAACCAGTGTGTAATGTATGCAATCAACTCCCGTGTCGTAACTTTGGTTCATAGTGGTCTTGAGGTTACAATTCTGGAAAGTATCTCCATTGAACACGCAGCATTAAGCAAAGCCTCGCCATTCAAAAAAATTCACTTGTACAAACAAGTATGTGATGCTTTGTGTCAAATTAATTTACTTTCTAGAACTACGAATAAGATCCTAAATATAGAAAATTCTAGAATATGTATTATGTTGAAAAATTTAGGAGTATTTGTAAAAAATTATCTAGCCATTTGTAAGAGAAATCTAGAAGTTAGGAAATAGATATTTATTATGGAGAATTCTAAAAAATATGTACATAATTATAAGAGAAATCTAGAAGTTAAGAACTAGATATTAATTATAGAGAATTCTAGAAAAATATGGTGGCTTCATCCACCAACTGTAAATAGAACAAGATGTATGACTTTTCAAATGAAGTGGAAATACAAATTATCTTGTACCCTATCTCATACTAATCTCTCATCTACTACTAACAACATATATATGACACACATCCTAAAACCAACATTTGGCTACACAAAACTCGAGTCTATACACTATCTCATACTAATCCCTCTTCTATTACTAACAACACATATGAAACACATCCTAAAACCAACATTTGGCTAAATGATTCACAAGCTTCACCATTCATCTTCCAACTTGTGGTTTAAGTTCATATATCATGAAAGATAAAAGAAAATAATCTTGAGTGCCACGCTACTAGTGTTCAAGAAAGAGCAAGATAGTAATCTACCAAGGCCAAGCTACTAATAGTCGATAAGAAACTCCGACAATAAGAAACTCCGACAATAAAAATAGTGCCAAAACCAAGAAGTTAGAGAATTTATGTGGGGAGTAAGAGTAATGATTAATTCAAGGACAAGAAAACCAATTGTTGCGTTAAGGAGCGTTGGTTAGGACATCCATAGCCTCCTTAACTTTAGTTGCAAGAGATTCGGGTGACTCGAGCAGGTGCAGAACCTCAGTCTGATCCATTTCCAGAAGCATGCCTGTGACTTTACCCGCCATTGCAGGCTCCAGCTGCTCAACCAGAGGGTATAGGTTTACACCCAACATCTGCACACCGAAAATACTTAGGCTAAGAAACCAAAGGCATAATTTTTTGAAGTATCAACCAAGAAAAATCCTTACATTTTTCTGTTCACGTGGAGAAGCATTTGCAAGAGCAGATGCCAAAGTTTCGATTGTGTTCTGCATTGGCGTGGTTGCACGAGCAGCAGTACCATGTGAAGTGGTGGCATTAGAGCTTCCGAATACCCTTAAAGGCATCTGTTTTGCAGTAACAAAGTGATTAGTGATGGAGAGTTCAAGGAGAAGACATGACACTGCTGAAAATAGCACTAACCTGCAGATGCATTAGAGAATGAGGTGGTTGGCTGCTGCTAGGGCGTTGGATCACGGGAAACATATAATTTGGAATCAGAGGTGCCCGAGGTACAAAACTTTGCGGATAGACAAATCCAGGCTGTGCAACATTGCCATAGAAAAACGGGCGGGGAGGAACGACGGGAGGAACTGGGTGCATGTTGCTAGAAAAGATAGACTTGTAAAGAAAATCACAAACTTGATTTAGTCTTTGAGGTCAGTCATCTATAATTAAACTAGAATGAAAATCAGAAAATAGACTACAGAGAAAAAGGCACCTTCAACCGTTGATGTCTAACTTCCTTTCTTTCTGCAATCCTAACATAGAGAGGCTTGCTGCCTATCATTCTCCCATTCATCTCAGAAATCTACAAAAACAAAAGAAACGATTATTTCCTTTTTGCTTATCAAGTAGAATGAAATAAATGATAGACTTACTGCTCTTGAAGCCTCTTGGCTAGTAGAGAATGCGACAAAACCAAACCCTTTGCTTATCCCACTCTGATCAATCATAACCTTGGAGAAACAAATTAGACAATGAGCTATAAACACAACAAGAAACAAAAAAAGAAAAAGAAAAAGTAATGAATGCATATATTATCAGTATCCAACTAACCTTGCATGACGTTATGGTGCCAAATGGAGAAAACAGTATCTTGAGCTTGTCATTGTCAACATCATCATCTATGTTCTTGATGTAGACATTGTTCACCTCCAACGGTCTTTCAAGAATCTCTCGTGCAATCCGTTCGCGCTCAAGCTTCATCTCTTGCTCCCTCTCCGCTTTCTTTTGAGCTCTACCAACAAACCACTCCTTCCCACTGAATTCTCGGCCATTAAGCGCTACAACAGACCTGGCTGCATCCCCTGCACTGTGGAAGTTGACAAATCCAAAGCATTTTGAGTTTCCTGCATCGTCCCGCATCACTGCCACACTGGTCATTGATCCAAACTCTCCAAATACCGATTTCATATCTTCCTCAGTTGTGGATGCAGAGATATTCTTCACAAATACATTGGTGAATTTTGTCTCCCTCTCCTGCTTGCTGGCATAAGGGACTACGTGTAGCTCTTTCCCGTGCAACGGCGCGCCATGCAGATGTTGGATAGCTCTTTCAGCAGACTCCTCGTGCTTGTATTGCACATAACCGTACCCCTTTGATTGACCACACGAATCTGTCTCAACTTTGCACGACAGGATCTTCCCAAATGGACTAAAAATGTCGTGTAGACCTTTGTGGTCGATTGTTTCATCCAAATTCTGCAAGATATGACTAATTTAGTTAGGATTACAAGCCTAATTCAAATTAATAACGAAATATATTGTTGCAAATTGACTAAATACCTTAACGAATATGTTGTCCTGACCACTTTTACGATGACTTCCGTCTCTGTCTGAAAATGCAATCCGAATGCATTTCCCATTGAGACGAGTGAAGTTCAGAGCATCCAACGCTTTTTCAGCTATTACAAACACATACACAAGGACAAAGAATTCAAAGTTATTCGTCTAATCTTAATTAAGCATGAAACAATTTGATATTTTTCACATGTGGTTGAGATAGAAAATATTATTCTTGTAAATTCCTATTTGGAAAACTAATTTTACCATGAAAAGTCCATCTCCTAACAACACGACCAAAATAAAGTCAATATGCTAAATTAATTTAAGATAAACTAGGTAGCCCTAGGTTGTTTCACCACGGTATTGAATAAATTTTTTGCTTTCGTAATCATACTTAAAATAGAACTATATTAATTGGTTGTTCAACTCGACTAATCCTAATTATTTTCAACATGTACAGACATAAACAAAAATTCAACTCAGACTAACATATTCCAAGTCGAGAAATAGAACGCAGCATTCAACTGAAAAAATAATCATTAATTGATTCACAAGATTAATAAGTTTTTAGTGGATGATGAGACATAAAATCAGCAGCAAAATTCATACCATCGTCAGGATTTCTATAGTTGACGTAACCGTATCCGAGCGATCGCTGATTGATTTCATCCATGCATATCTTAACGGAGACGACGCCGCCCGCTTGATCGAAAAATCGGCGCAGATCTTCCTCCGTCACGCTGCTGTCAAGGTCTCCAACATAAAGCGCCGTCCATATTTGTCCCACCTCCGGCACAACATTCGCTTCCGCCGCCGCCATATTCGCCGATAGTATGTGATCACTTTTTTTTTTCTTGTGCACTGATAATCGAATTTTCTCTGTTATCAGAATAAGGAAAACGGTAAATAACAGAAACAATTCGAAAAAACGAAGAAGCGACGAATGAAACAATAAAAAGGAATCGGTCAAAATCCGAAATTCAGCTTCAACATGGAAAACAAGTGTTGCCGATTGTATAAATTCGATCCTTTTTCATGATTTTCTGGTAACGGGAAAAAGTTATGGGAGAAGGAAGCAAGAGAGGCCGAGGAGCGCGGCTTCGACAGCGCGTACCGGAGTCGCGTGGCCGGATAGAGAGTTGAGAAGCAGCGACGCCCAAGACACCTTGAGTTACGCGGAGTGAAGCATGAGAGTTATATATATAGTTGGTGGGGAGCGGGGCCCACTAGCTGTGGCGTCTGTGTCTTTTTCTTTCTCTTTCTTTCTTTCTTATTTTCTTTAATTGGTTTGGGTACGCTGAGTAGGTAAGACGACACGAGGAGATATAGTGTAGTTGCATTCTTTAGCGTAAGAGCAGGAAATTACCACCCATATGTCCCGTTATATCTACCTTATTCTTCAACAAGAATTTTTTGGTGAATATGTTGGAAACTATTAAAATCTATTTCAAATTGAATGGGATTTGTTTCTTGTTGTATTTTATTTTTATTTTTAAAAATCAACTTTCAATATAGAAACATAACATCCCATGGAAATAAAAAATGGTATGCGAGACGAGCGGGTGTTGGGTGCCAAGTGGCGCCCAAGCGTGCGCCCAACAGCCCAACACCCCATCGGCATGTGCAGTTCTCCCTTGTACCAGCCGACGAGACGGTGGTCCCTTTCTGGCGGCGTTTCTTTTCGGGCGGCGTGCATGTGAGACAGGCGGACCCGTGTTGGCTTCGGGACAACGAGAAACGGTTACATGCCATTTCAAAAGCTCGACCTATTGTCAGCATGATCTCTCCCGCCTCGCGTGCAAAACCTTCTATTGGTTTGGTGGTCCCTTTCTGGCGGCGTGCATGTGAGACCGAAGGGCCCGTGTTGGCTTCGAGACGGGGCGAGAAATGGTTGTGTTGATGCGTAATTTTAGAGCATGTAATTGAATTTAAAAGATCACTCTCAAGCGTTAAAATAACCCTAAAAATACTTAAAAGCCGCAAGAGCACGGTGTCCAAAGTAGTATTTAGGGGTCGATCCCACAAGGAGTGTAATTGATTGCCTAACCTAAATTAATTAAAATAAAGAAAGGGGGAAATTATCTAATTCTATGTTTTCAAAAGGACAAAGCACACGAAAAGTAAATTCGATGTTTTTGGTGAGATGAAAAAGGTTGCTCCTAACATGCTTCGGGTGATTGATAGACAAATTCAATTGGAATCTACGATCTAGTTCAAATTCTAAGGATTGAGGAAGAGTGCTTAATTTTACTTTCAATCAACTTTGAACAAGTCAAAAGAATTTAAGGATTATCAAAGC
>JAYDZE010024765.1:0-27703 GCA_034509125.1 Monilaria moniliformis
TTATGCAGTAGACAAGAAATTAGGAATTTTATAAATCTCCTTTAAGATCTTGTGCTTATGTGTGGTGGATTTGGTATGGTAATTAGCATTCCTCAATCCTTGTGGCATCTCTTATTCGACCGGGAAACTGGTCGGGTGAGGGGTGTTACACTCTCTCACTCCAAAGAGTGAATTTTTGTCTTCTTTTCTCTAGTTCTATTATGTGTCTCAAGTTTTGTCCACACAAAAGATACACCTAGGAGTCGGGAACAAACTAGAAGACTAAAGGTTGGAATTCGTCTCGTGGAGAAGGAGCAAGCCAACGTCAGTCTTTGGAGACTATTCATAAGTAAGTTCTCATTAACCTTTAGAAAGCATGATCGTAGGATTTAATTCCGCATTAATTTCCTACGTGCCTTTATGCGTTCTAGTTGTAGGAATTTGCATGAGAATTAATTGTAAATATTTTCCTATATTATTCCTGGATAGATCTCGGGTAGGGGATTCGTTCATTGGAATTTAAATTTTAAACCCCAACAGAATAAATAAAATAGCTATGCTTGAACGCGCTAAGATGATTGGTGATTTGTGATCATGGAATTTCAATATTAACCTCACTTAGCCAAATTATCCTACCCCGACCAAAGAGCAAACATTATAACCCATTAAAAGACCTACCCGATTCTGAATCTTTGTTCATAATATAGTAAATGAGAGATAAGAGAATGAGCAAGCATATGGTAGATGATGCCTAGTATTTCTAGAAAGAGTGCATACACGTCTCTTGTTACTCGGAGTGAAGAACCAAACACTTACACTTACCCTGGAGTGATGCATATTGGCAAGGTGATTAACTAGTCAGTAACCAAAATGTGTTGTTTGCTTGCTAATTATTGTGCATAGTGTTATGCAAATATTCTTTTATATGTGGTAATCTTAAGCAAGTTTGATTGATTTCTATTCCTCTAGTCGTGATGTATTTGTCTCTTTTCTATTTCTTGTTTGAGGACAAACAAGGACTCAAGTTTGGGGGAGTTTGATAAGTCGATAATGTAGTGTGTTTATTCAGTCATGTAGTTAATTGAAACGTGTGTTTGAGGGTTGTTAATGCATGAATTCTCTATCCATTGGTTATTTTGATATGGTTTGCTGAGAATATACAGATAAGGCAGAAATTCGACCCGTTGGAGCGAAATGTGAGGAAAATACGGGTTAGAAGATGAAGGGAAGCACCACCTGACCGGGTAAGCGTGCCAAGAGGGTCCAGAGACTCTCACCCGGCCGCGTGGGATGTGGCTACAAGGTCACCCGATCGGGTGGACATCGAACATGCTCCAGAGAGTCACACCCGGCCGGGTAGGACGTGCCCATATGTGGTACCTGCCTGGGTTAAACGGCGGAAGTTTTCCAGAGAGTTGCACCCGACCGGGTGGTTGTCGACCACTAAGCTACCCGGCCAGGTGTCGACGCGGCAGCCATCCAATAACTCCTACCCGGCCGGGTGACTTTCGACCACCTAAGCTACCCGACCGGGTGTATCAGGCGGCACAAAAGTAGAGCCCTAGTCTAGGCCCAGTTAAGCCCATGTCTATTTAAACCCCTCAAATGCACGAAATTGGGGTTCCAGCATACACAAGAGAAGAAGAAGAAGAAGAAGAAGAAGAAGAGAAGAGAAGAGAAGATGATAGGCTAGTTTATTTGCTTTTCCTTGGGTGAAAACACTTTGTGGTTCTTGTGTTTATTACTTTCTTGTGTTGATCATCTAATGAAAAATATTTTGGTGTTATTACAAGAATCGAAAGATGAGTGATAACATTTGGAAATAGGAATAATCAACACATTAAGGACACTTGGGTGTTTGGTTTGTAATCTACGAGTTGATTACTTTGAGAGAAGATTTAGCTCAGAAATAGTGATTGCCTTAGTATATCTTGAGTCACAATTCAATAAGGAATTTAGGATTATACCTACATGAATTACATGGTCGTTGGATCCTTAGGATTAGCCCGTTTATTCCTTCTTTCTTCGACATCTTTTGTGTTTCTCATTTAGTTTATGCTTTTGATCTTAAATTGTGAACTCTTGCATGTTTGCTCAGTGGAATTCATCTATTGAAATTCGGTGTTTAAATAGTGATCGATTTAGAATCATAATACTTAGGATTAGTACAATAGTCTCTGTGGGATACAATACTCTTGCTTGCCCATTACTATAATATCATTGTACGCTTGCAAGTATAAGTCGAGTAAATTAGGACGAGTTATCAATATAATTTAGAATAGATATGGAAAAATGATAATAATTTGGAGAAATTTTTTTATTTAGTTCGTCTATATACGCAAAAATTTGTGTGGAACCGATTCACTGTGAGGCAAATCAATATTCGATTCTAAACTCATATTTCAATGAACCGAACCTTGCCAGAATCTGAGGATGAGATCACCTCACACGAAATCCGCCTATATATATGTGCAATTTTGTTAAATATTGTGGGATTGATAATAATAGTAATACTTTAATAATAAGAATATAATGTCCCAAACTTAATTAACTTTCTTTCCATATACAAACCAGGGGTTTATTTAATAATAGTAAATAAATAAACAAATAAGCCAGCAACCAAACTACATTTTGTTTCTATTAATTATATATAATAAATAAAGCTGCTTCAAAATTAATATCTGCGGAAAAGAATATTGAAAGGTGCTTGCTTGTCTTTTGAACGGGGTTATGATTCTCTAGTGTCCCGTCACTTTCCACGACTTCTATTGGATTTCCAAATTGTAAATTTCATAAAATGATAAAATACCACTTTTCCATAAGAGTGTGAGTGGAGAATTTGGAGAAATATAAACTTTTTTTCAAGGTCGAATAATTCTCTCCCGCTATTTATACATACTACGTATATTAAATTAATTAACTCACGATCTTATTGCGCCTTTTGAATTTAGATATATTCCCAAAATAATGTGAGATGGGGATGGAATCTTTTCCAAAAGTTCAATTTTTTTTTCTCTATTTGAAGATATTTTCTTGTGTGTAGTGTCTTAATTTGTCTATTATAATATAATCATAATATATACTATAAATATAAAAGACATGAAAAAGTATATGCATATAATAATATTATTTTGACTAATTTCCTGGCCTATAATACGATATGAATTTTAAATTTGATACAAAAAATACGATCTTTACAATTTTTGTGATTTATAACATCATAAATATTTTGGTAAAATTGAAACTAATGTAACTCTCGAAAAATTGCACTTGCAATGACATTGTTTAAGTAGCTGGTCAGCTAGTCCACGCGTAATTTACTAATATATATATAAGCTTTCATTTTACATAATTTCAACTAATATTATAAATCATACAAAATTGTAACAATCATATATTTTAAATGCCAAGATTTAGATATTGTATTGTAAATTAAAAAATGAGTATCAGTTATGTCATTATATACAATTAACCCTAAAATAATATATTAGCTTGAAATTATATATTCTTTTAGGAATTTTGTCTATTTTTTTAACTTAAGCAAATTAGGTTTTTTTCTCAAGCAATGATCTAGAAGTCGAATTTTCTGTTCCGATTTTAAGATATTATGCACTCCATGAAGAATAATACCTATATGTCATTTCCTCCCAAAGCAAAAGATATTTATGAATAATTATTTATAAATAGAAAAAGCAAAAAAAGCTCAGAAAAAATATATAGACTTGACAATCACAGTTGTGAGCGCGAAGCCGTTGAAGGCTATGGCAATGGGCAGGCGGGGCAGGCCCCCCCCCAACCGTTCGGGCACTCTCGAACACTGCACAGTTCACATACACACGCCCAAAAGGAAATAACGATTATTATCCCACACACCCACACTCTCTCACCTCCACACTTCTCACTGCACAGAGAGAGAGAGAGAGAGAGAGACCGGAAAAGCAAAGTACAGAGGCAAAAAGTTTGCAGAGAGCTATTAAAAGTGTTGGGAAAGTATAAGAATACTACAGTACACATTTTTACACACATTCGAGAAAAAAAGAAGAAAAAAAAGACCCATTTCGATTTCTGGGGTTTCCAAAGTCCAGGTTGTGTGCCGGTTTCTTGAAAGGAAAAAAAATCAAAAAAATCAAAGCTTTTGGGCTGAATGAGGGATAATGGCACCTGGGTTTTTATGGGTTTCTTGTAAATGCTGTGGATTTCACCATTTGGATCTGCGGTGTTGTGGATTTTAGCTATAGATACAGTTTCTTGTATGTATATGTGGGGATGATGAAGAAGTTGATGGAGAGATGGAGCGTGGTTTCGCTGGTGGTTTGGTTGATCTTGGTGGTGCATATTTATGCTAATATGGAAGGTTTGTATTCTTTGATGTGGATATTACCTAATATTGGGTTCTTTTTGAAAGATTCTTTATTTTTGGGTTTTGTCTTTCATTATTGGGGGGATTCTTGATTTGTTCCTTTGAATGTGCTTTTCTATTTCTGGTTTGGTAAGCCGTGGCTTTTAGTTTGATATTGCAGCTGTTTTGCAAGGTGATGTGGAAAAATGCATTTTGGTTTATGGCAATATTTGAATTGTTAATGGTGGAATGCTCTTATTGGATTTTGATTAAATTTCTTCCATGATTTTGTGAATTTGTTCATTTAGATATGTGCGTTAAGCAAGAAATTCGAGATTATTCTTGCAGATATGCTACTTGTAGGACCTTTTTGTGATTTACCCTTTTATTCTTGTGAAAATAGTAGGGCTATTTTGCAATGCGGTTGCAAATTTATTGCAAAGCAGATGTTATTAGGGATTAGAAGACTAGGAATGTATTTAGGAAATGCTTGATTTCATGTTTGTATAGATTTCACCACTAAAGTATGTTTGAGACACATTTCTGCATTCTGTATCACCCAACGAGCAGTTGATGTGTTGACAGTTTTACTCGTAGCATCTAATTTTGACCATGGCATGTTTGAATAGGTGATGCCTTGCATAGCCTTAGGACAAACTTACAAGATCCTAACAATGTGCTACAAAGCTGGGACCCGACCCTTGTCAACCCGTGCACGTGGTTTCACGTCACCTGCAACAACGATAACAGTGTGATAAGAGTGTAAGAGTCTGCTTGTTCTACCCTTTGTCTCATGCTAGTCAGCGTGTTGGTCTAATTTGTTTGGATCGTCTCTGTTTTCAGTGATCTAGGAAATGCTGCTTTGTCGGGTCAATTGGTCCCACAACTCGGCCAATTGAAGAATTTGCAGTACCTGTAAGCATCGTTTGTGGCGTTTCCTATTTTTCGTGTTTGCTTCTGTCTCTACATTTTCATTTTTATGATTATAATTTCAACTATTAATTTGGAAGTGTAGTATTCTTATATTTCAAATATTGATTTGGAAGAGAAATGCAGAAGCATTATGAAGGGATTTTGATGCCTTGACACGACAATAAGCGAATTTACTCGATTTTTGTATCTTATTTCCAACCAATTCATAATTTGCTGTGTTAGTATAAAGATTGTATCCTATCTGCACTTACGTTGTTTCTATTGATTTCTATGACGCGACAGTGAGTTATACAGTAACAACATTAGCGGGCCAGTGCCTGGTGATCTCGGAAATCTGACTAATCTGGTGAGCCTGGACCTGTACTTGAACAGTTTCACGGGTCCCATTCCTGAATCATTGGGGAAGCTGTCAAAACTGCGGTTCCTGTGAGTTAAATTCTCCCAGTCGAGCAAATAGGATATGCATTTCTATTATAACAACCTCTTCTCACATTGTGAATCTTATTGTTTGCTGTTATGTTTTTGTAAGGATAGCCGGCTTAACAACAACAGCTTAACAGGTCCCATCCCCATGTCATTGACCAACGTCTCGTCTCTACAAGTGCTGTGAGTGTCCGGAGTTCATCTAAAATGCTTATTTTCTGTTCTTGACGCGCATTTTAGAAACGGGGTAGTGATTATCATCACTTTGTCACAAACTCCTGCAGGGATTTATCGAACAACCAGCTTTCGGGTGTGGTTCCAGATAATGGCTCCTTTTCGTTGTTCACGCCTATCAGGTATTCCAATCATGCTTCTATTAGCACTAATTTGGAACGATGTTTTCCACTGCCCTCTCTCTCTCTCTCTTACCAGCTTCTGACATAGATGATGTGCGTTTGCAGTTTTGCAAATAATTTGAACCTGTGCGGCCCCGTCACTGGACGGCCATGCCCTGGATCGCCTCCGTTTTCTCCACCCCCTCCTTTTGTCCTGCCACCCCCTATCGCGTTACCAGGTATTCCTAGTTTAATATCATAGCTTTATTCAGCGCCTCTTAACATGATTTTTCTTCCACTTTGATGTTTGATAATGAATTTTCGATCTTTCTTATACTATTGCAACAGATGCACTAGTCATGTGTTTACATACGTTGCAACAAAATTGCCTGAAATGAAACCCTAATTGTGATTAATGAACTCTAATTAGGAATTAATAAACCCTAATTGGGCATGATTGAACCCTAATTGGGGTGGATGCACTGTAGACCTCGATAAAATCGAATTGTATTGTATTCCTATTTACTTGATGTAAATGCAGGAGGAAATAGTGTCACGGGAGCCATTGCTGGCGGAGTTGCCGCCGGCGCTGCTCTGCTTTTTGCTGCACCGGCAATCGCCTTTGCATGGTGGCGTCGGAGAAAACCACAAGAATATTTCTTCGATGTACCAGGTCCGTGATTTTGATGCAACAATGCAACTTTGTGGAATAATCTTGTCGCTTCTCGATAACTTATCCGATTACGTTGCAGCCGAGGAGGACCCTGAAGTACATCTCGGACAGCTCAAGAGATTCTCTCTCCGAGAGCTGCAAGTCGCAACCGACACTTTCAGCAACAAGAATATTTTGGGGAGAGGCGGCTTCGGGAAGGTATATAAAGGACGTCTCGCAGATGGCTCACTGGTTGCCGTAAAAAGACTCAAGGAGGAGAGGACGCCCGGCGGAGAGCTTCAGTTTCAAACAGAGGTCGAGATGATAAGTATGGCCGTGCACCGTAACCTTCTCAGACTCCGTGGCTTTTGTATGACTCCGACGGAACGGTTGCTTGTTTATCCGTATATGGCTAATGGGAGTGTTGCATCATGTTTACGAGGTGCCTTTGTTTCTTCGATTTCTCGTTTAATATTTACTTCGATGTTAAGCGTCTTTCAAAGCCAAAGAAACTCATCCGTTTGCGTCCGTTGCAGAACGCCCGCCTAGTGAGCCGCCACTCGATTGGCCAACTAGGAAGTGCATCGCTCTCGGATCCGCCCGGGGCTTGTCATATTTGCACGACCACTGTGACCCGAAGATCATTCATCGCGACGTCAAAGCTGCGAACATCTTGCTAGACGAGGAGTTCGAGGCCGTTGTTGGAGATTTTGGTTTGGCTAAACTTATGGATTATAAGGATACCCACGTGACGACTGCTGTTCGCGGCACTATTGGACATATAGCTCCAGAGTATCTATCGACGGGAAAATCATCAGAGAAAACCGACGTTTTTGGATACGGGATCATGCTTCTCGAGCTGATAACCGGGCAGAGAGCTTTCGATCTGGCTCGCCTTGCGAATGACGATGATGTCATGTTGCTCGATTGGGTACGTAATCCCTTTTTATTCGTTAATTTATTAGATTCAAATTTCTGAGTAAAGATGAATAGGTAGAGATGTTGCATTTCACTACACAACCTTAGTGTGACTGTAGAGGAATGAAATAATAATGTCAGTTAAATAATTATATGTAGTTGTTATAATTAATGAATAGTCAAATGATAATTTATTAATGACTAAAGCTGGCTAAGATTAATTAGTGTATCATGTTTGACTATGAATTAGTAATATTATGTTTGAGCTATGTTTTCACCTAGGAGTAACTGAGAAGAAAATTTATGACTGGATGAAAGATAACTAGGTATTACTCTCTCTCTCTCTAGGTTTGCTAGACAAAAAGTACATACTTATATCTATCTATAACTTTTCCATTTATTCCATTTTATTACTTTTTAGTGCATGACCAACCTAGTAAGACTGAAAAATCTACCAAATTTTGTTTATGGAAATTCACAAAAATAGTAAGATTTTGCACGTGATAGGCTATGCTGAAGAATTTTCATAAGCAAAATTTAGTATATTCTTGAATTTTCTTGACACGACGATGACCCAATGGATGCAATATGAGATGTTGCAGAAGATGCTAGGTCGTTTCGTTATCTCCGAGTTTACTATTAAGTAAAGGGATCCAGTTAGCATCTCGGGTCAAAGCACTAATGTATGGATAGTACAAATTGCCCAAACAAGAAATTCTTGAACGGTTCCGACCATTTTCAGGTCAAGGGACTTCTAAAAGAGAAGAAGCTCGAAATGCTGGTTGATCCCGATCTGCAGAGCAATTACATTGAATCAGAAGTCGAGC
The DNA here is from genome assembly GCA_034509125.1 of Monilaria moniliformis. Classification (NCBI taxonomy): domain Eukaryota; kingdom Viridiplantae; phylum Streptophyta; class Magnoliopsida; order Caryophyllales; family Aizoaceae; genus Monilaria; species Monilaria moniliformis. The sequence continues at coordinate 8,407 of JAYDZE010024765.1, forward strand.
AGCTGATCCAAGTCGCTCTCCTCTGCACGCAGAGCTCCCCAATGGACCGGCCCAAGATGTCGGAAGTGGTGAGGATGCTAGAAGGCGACGGACTGGCCGAGAAATGGGACGAGTGGCAGAAGGTGGAGGTTCACCGGCAGGAGGTGGAACTCGGCCCCCACCCGACTTCCGATTGGATAGTCGACTCGACGGAAAATTTACACGCTGTCGAGTTGTCCGGTCCCAGGTGACCTACATGGAAAAAATAAAAAGAGGAAAATTGGTAGGCACTTTAATTTTTGAAATGTCACTTTTATTTTTATGTTATTATTAGGGTTAAGGAATTAACAATTTGATTTGTAGTAGGGGTGCTATTGAACTTGTCACATTTGTGCATAATTGTTGAAGCCTTTTGTAATCCATGGTCCTTATTTGCCTGCAAAAAAGTGAATCTAAAAGTTGGTTAACAAGTTGACTGGTTTTCACTTTTCGCTATTGTATGAAACTATGTTTGCTCATGTAAGAAGAAAATTAACTCTTTATTCATTAATTTTTTTCTGTGTGTTGCCAGCTCTTAATTTTTGTATTTTGGGGCTTCTTTTTCCAACTTTGTTTCGAAATTATGTTTAACTTTTTTTTTTGTTGATATATTCATTTTGGAAATTAGTAGTCTTTCAATTTTTGTTTTTGTTTCTTTTTTTAGAGTTACGTGCTCACGTACACTAAATAGTTCGAACTCTCGATTTACCAAATGAAGTATGCACAACCTTTAAATGATAAATACTTGTACAACATTGGACCACACAATTTGAAAGAATCACACGAAAAGAAGAAAAAAATGGTGAGAATGGAAGGTATTGAAGTTCGTATGGCTCAAAATGGGATCATAATTAAGGAGGATTTGTAGTCCCATTACTTCGGTTTATTTTGCTTAATTTATTTGTGTATCTTTCTAATTTGTGAATTAGATGTTGAATTTGTTGTTTCACCTTTTTATTGTCAATATTTTTTCATGTTGCTAAGAAATCGATGTATTAGTATTTTACTCAGATATCTTCGAAATTAGAACTTAATTTGGAAAACTAGTACAGCCACCCGCCTCCGGTGGAGGACCGCAGAAACCCCTGGGTGATCAAGAACACCCTACAGCGGAACGAGGTGGACCCGAGTAAGCTCGTCTTGACACAACACGACACGTCTGAGCACGTCCTTTGATACTGGCCGATCAGCCACACCAACTCCATTGCCAAGGAGGATAAAGTATGTCTAGCTATATGGGATGTGATCCAAGAAAAAAACCCTAGGAAATACCATGAAGTTCATGCTCATTTGCAGGCCTCTGATGAATGATGAAATTGGACTATATTGGGACTTCAATCAATCTTGTTTTATGCTTAGATTATTCTTGAATGTAAATTAAATAGAGTGGGATAATTAGATATAATTTTTCAGTTTTATCTCTTTATATTGCTTTAGTAAATGTAAATTATATGCACTTACCTTTTTGGAGAAATCAAGGTTAGACTCAACTATCACAATAAACTCCAAACCTTAGAATTTAGGATATACCGCCAAAGATCTTGAAAGCTGATAAAAAATGGTGAAAAAAGCAAAGCTAAATTTCTTCAACTAGAGGTGGTCAAAACCGTGTTCAAATCACAACATAATCCACACATTCACTATATAAATATGGCATGTTTGATCAAGATTGCTTGAAAAACATCGGTTTTCGACCTAAATTCCCGACTTTGTTTCACTACCGGCACCCTCACTATGACGAGCGTTACCAGCCATCTAACGTTCTCCTATCGGGAAGGTCTACGGGGGCAGCCAAGATTCGGACCTATTTCTTGTACGGCTACTACTAGCAATGAGTTTATGCAAGAGATATCGGCTCTTAAAACTACGAGTGCAGATACAGATCAGTTGAAGAAAGCATACCGGAAACTGGCCCTTCGTTACCATCCCGACGTGTGTGATCCATCCGTGAGGCAAGAATCTACACACATGTTTATCGAGCTGCAGAAGACGTACACGAACCTGCTGGATCAAGAATCTCAGAAAACAGTTAGATCAGAAACGAGAGATAAGTGGGAAGGCCAGCTCTCGGAGCTGAGGAGACGGTCATGTAACAGAGATGAGCAGAGAGGCGGGAGCTGGGGAAGCCGGATGAGGGCAAAGCAACACGGCCCGTGAAATCACAGAAATTCGTTCATTATTTGAATTCTTTTTGTTGCATAATGTCACAATAAAGATTCCGTTTTTCGTCTCAGCGATTGCAGTAGCGTGTAAATGAAGACTATCACAAACTGATCTCACTAAGAAATGCATTTGTAATGAAAGATATATCTCTAATTCTTGATTTCAAGACAATAAAGCTTGAACCTCTACTATTTGCCGATGCAGAATTTGCTGAAAATGTTAGATAAAACTTCTTCTGAGATGTCTTCTCCGCTTATCTGTGCAAGAGCCATGGCTGCTTCTCTCAGATCAACTGTCCAAAAATCGAGAGGGATCTCTTCCTCAATCGACGACTGCAGCCTCACGAATGCCTCCCTTGCCCGAACTAGCTGCTCACATTGCCTCTGTTAATGACCAGAAAATCTGAGATATATCAGGATAAAAGACGAATACCGGCTCTACTAGTTCTTTATCTTCATCTTTTCCAAGAATCCACTCCAAGTAAAGTACAGGCGTTTGCAAAAAAGGATGAATTTATTGATAAGAACCGACCTGGTTTACTGTCCATTTGCGACCCCCGGCAGGGATCTTGTTCAGACCTACTAGCTCTACTATTGCAGATTCCAAATCCGAGATCCCTTTACCAGTCACGGCACAGGTGAAGATGTGCTTGTTGAAAGATCTGGAGAGTGTATCGACCCATGCACAAGATTTAGCACAGTCTATTTTGTTGACCACAAGAACAACTGGAGAAGCCGATGAAGTTGCAATCTGTATTTATAAGGGGAAAAGAAATACTAAGCATACGTGCAGCGTGAACAATTATTAGTCTATCTCCGATGCCACTTTAAGAAACACCATCAACACATCATGAGCGACACACGAAATAGAGAAGAGAGAGAGAGAGAGCTCACAAATACCTTATTGCTATGAATTCTCTCAAGAAGTCTAACATCCTCGGAAGTCCACCCGTCAGCCGCACTTACTGTCATAACAATGACATCGGCACCCATTGCAACTGCTTTGGACCTCTCAACACCTTAAAAAAAAGGAGCACAGAGCGAATGAATACATTGGAATGTCTAAAGATATTGAATAGGATAGCACAGAAGGACATAAAAGGCATGTCAATTTTGATATACTTCGATATTCGAGGGATCCTTAACCGGGGAAACAGAGCAGCATCATTGAGAATATGACTGCTTAACTCAAAACATTAGATTCATAAAGGAGTGAAAGAAACTTGTATAAATCAAGCTGATAAATAACATTACAACAATTTACTATTCAATTCAACTTTGATAACTTTTATAAGTAGAAAACATAATAAGTTACTGGTCGAGACTTACCGATTTTTTCCACCACATCATCGGTGTCCCTTATACCAGCTGTATCAAGAAGTGTGATGGGAATTCCGCCAATAGTAACATTGGCTTCCACTACATCACGTGTTGTACCTGCAATATTGGTAACAATTGCTCGCTCGCTCTGCATGCTAAAATTTATATCCCGTTACACGATCAGGCATAGTAGAGAAATAGACATAAAGGAACGGAGTCTAGTGTATTCGTAGTTGCTACCAATTTCTATTAAGGAAAAGAACATAAGACATTGCATTACTCGGATGCCATTATCGGGATAATGAAATATCAGTAAAGAGGAGTAAAAGAAACAACGGTGATAAGCCTCTAAAACATACCTTGCTCCACGCATTAAGAAGGCTTGATTTTCCAACATTAGGTCGGCCAACAATAGCAATCTGAACATGATCAGTGAACAATTTCATGAATAATTAACAAACAATTTCCCTTCGTGTGAAAATAAAAGCTATCCCGATTATTGTTTCCATAAGATACCTGAACTCCTGACTGCAGAAGCTTGTCATAATTGGCAGTTTCCAAAGCACTATCTACTTCCTGCAGCATCTTATGTATCTTATCGGTAACTAGGCTAATGTCAAGGGGTGGCATCTCATCATCAAAATCTAGATGGGCTTCAATCTCTGTCAGTAACTCGATGCATTGAGCTCTTAATGATTTCACCATGAAAGAGAAGCCTCCCTGTAACAGAAAATGAAAATTCAAGGGTGTTTACATGATGCCAAACCATGACGAGCCTCACTTGAACGAAGAAAATCATAAATCACTATTTCAACCAAATTAACTCAAGGGATCCGATGAAAATGAAATGTTACCTGCAATCCTGCCAATGCAGCATCTGCTGCAGCCATCGACTTAGATGTTACAAGTTTCCCCACATTCTCAGCTTGAGAAAGATCGAGACGGCCATTTAGGAAAGCCCGGAGAGTGAATTCACCTGAGATATCAAAGGACAAATATCAACTCCATTAGTAATATCAAGAAACAAAAAGGGCAACAAAATTTCATATCGTTCAAAAATCTAGGAGGGCCATTTCCAATGAAGTGACACGACTAACTCGGTCCAATTGCAACCAAACGAGTGAATTGTCAAGTAACAGTGGTAGAACATATATTACTCGAGAAAAGTTCAAGATAAAATGAAGAAAGAATTGGACCTGGTTCTGCAAGCCTCGCTCCAGCATCTAGGCAAGCCCTTAACACACGGCGTACACACACTTCACTACCATGGCACTGAAGCTCAATTACGTCCTCGCAAGTGTAAGATTTTGGGGCCAACATGGGAACTACCAAAACCTAGTGGAAAAAAGTAAATGCGCTCATATGATTATAAAGTACGGCTAATCCACACTCATACACACCCTCAATGTATATATAGATACCAGAACACGAGCTTTACCTCATCAATGACATTGCCATGTGAATCCAAAACCTCACCGTACTCAACAACGTGGCTATTAGGCCACCAACGAGCACCTTTTCTCCTCTTTCTTGACATCGGTCTAAAAACTTCCCCAGCTATTGAGACCGCCAAAGGACCAGATAACCGGACAATCCCCACCGCACCGGGTGGTCCACCCAATGAAGTCACAATTGCGACAATTGTGCTCGAACTCGGAACTGGCTCTGCACAGCTCGCTTCTCCATCCCCCAACCTCTCATCTTTGTTCAGTACTAATGTGTTCTCTATGATAAATATATAAAGAAATAAAAAAAATTGACAATAACTTTAGAAAAAACAAAAACTAGTTCTTCCACAAGTTTTTATGGCATCTCTGCTTTCTGAAAGAACTTAACAGATAAAGCGTATACCAATGTATTATTATTATCAACAAATCAAATATTTATGTAAACATAGGTTCTCATTTTTATAACCTTGACTACCAAAATGTTTCAGCAAGAAATAACATATCCAGAGCTCCCATAAATACACTCTAGATTAATGAAACTTATTCCCCAAGAACTAAAGATAAACTACCAATTAATCTTTTTCTTCTTTTCCACTCCATTAAATTCCATTTAACAAAATTCCAATAATAAGACATGATGCAAAAATCAATTCATTGTGGGGCATTACAAGATTCAATCTTTTCACTCTATTCAATCAAACAGACAATTTTCTAGCTGGGTTTTTCTCAATAATCAGACATAAAGCAAAAAAACAAACAAACATCTTAACCGTCAATAAAACATAGTTGGCAATTAAAGATTCAATCTTTTTTACTCTCTTCAATCAAGTATGAGCTGAGAGTTACCTTTGGCAGCGGCGAGTGGGCGAAGAGTAGGAAATTTGTGAGAGGTGGAGAAGAGGAGAGAGAGATTTCTGTGAAATGGGGTCGATAATTTGGGCAAGACTGAACGCTGTAGAGAAGCGCAACGTTGCAATTGAGAGAATACACAGCGAAATGAAGATTGCAGAGCCATTGATTCTGCGCCCTCGTTGCTGTGTGCCAATGTATTTCTGTGTGACAATGTATTTCTGTGTGCCAATCTTAAGCTCTAAATATTTATTAGTTATTAGTTATAATAGTATTTTCTTTAGTTGATAGATGTATATTTTTGAAGCGCCTGAAAAATATATAAATTGGATATTTTGTGATCAAAATTACAGGTTTTGCAGGTCCTAGTCTGTTAATATTTTTATTAAATTCATATATACTACGATCTCTTTTTTCTCTATATTTAAAAATGATTAATAATGATTTTTTATTTATCTCGCAGTGATTCAAATTTTCGATTTATATGTGGAGAAGCATATTACCAACTAAGTTACGCTTCATCGAAGCTTCTCCTCCTAAAAATAAAATAAAAAAGAAAAAAAATATCATTTTTTCATTAGCAAATTAAGCATATTTGATTTCTCTAATATCCATTGTAGCAACCTTCAAATCAAAGAAGACACAGATGTTAAAAAAAATAAATTCGGTTCGACATATAATATGCTTCTTGCCGCCTATTCGATTTCGGTTAACCGAAGCACTACGTTTGATATATAATAATATATAATTGATAATTTGTTATTTGGATTAATATATATACAACATGTGATTTACTAATAATTGATTATTTAGTGGATGATCAGCTCGTGTCGACTGTCGAGGACAACACAGTGTGTGTGCAGGTAATATAATGTGATTAGAGCATGTTGTCTGAGAAAAATCAAGCAAGAGCCAAGGATCATTGTAGAAGATAGTCTTTAATTATAGAGGTTTAGACTTTAAGATGTAAGATTTATGACTAATTAATAATTTTTGCAGGCAAGAAGATTAAATTGATATTTTTAGTTCTAGTATATAAATTTATGGCGCATTCAATTTCTTGCCAATTTTATTTCTAATAATTCATAAAACAATCACTTTTAACAAAATATTTTTTTTTATAAAAATAATAATTTTTAACAAAGTAATTTCTATGTATAAGAATAATAATTTTTTCTTCAACTCATGATAAAGGAGAGCTCGCTCGCACAAGTTTTTATCTTAAACATTTACGAACTTTTGGCATCAGTCAAATTAATAATGCTTGAGATATTTAATGTTCCTTTAATAAATACATATGTAATGTTATCATTGTTATGGCTCTTAACTTTGAAATTCTGGCCATTGCAGTTGATAATAAATCTTACTATAATCATGATAAAAAAAAATTAATTGATTTCTTTTTTGCAGTTTTACTAACAATGTATAATTTACTTTATTCCCAAACAGATAATATGATTGAAGTTTGAGATTCTGGGCATTGCAATCCATGTGCAGTTGATGACAAATTTTACTATAAATGTGGGATATTTGAAACCGAGTAATGCGATGCTCAAACTCTTCGGCCTAATATTTCGTAGAATACCCAACAAAAGAAGATGTAACTTTGCTTAGTTTATATATTAATTTGCTGTTAGATTTTAGAAATAGTGATCATGGTTGGTCGAAACAATCCCTAATATTAAACTACTTAGGTTACTAAGTGCAATTAAATCGACACTTTCTTTTTAATTACTAGTCATGTGGTTAGTGGCACACAATTATTGAACCACGAATTCGGGACCTTGTCTTTTGTCCACTATAACTTTACAACATTAGTAATACCACTATCTTCCTCATTTCTCCCTCTAATTTTTTGTTTTGGCACCTAATTTTTAAATTATATCCAATTTTTAGTCACTCAGTTTAGAATCAATTTAGAATTTTCGTGATATGTTCTTTAGAAATTTTTAAAAAAACAAAAATATCATTTTCATTTGATAATAATAAAATTATTTAGTTTGTTTAGTTTATTTTTCCTACTGAACTAAGAGTATGCTGATGCCTACAAATATGCATTTTTGGATTATATAAACTAAATATTGTATGTCATATTTATGGAATTATGTGGTTGATATATACTATAGATTTGTTTGGGGCGATATTTATAAAATAAATAAAAAACACACACACGCTAAATGTTACATAATGTATATAAAAAAAAATATTCAATTAAAAGTCAATTGCAAATTTTGGTTTTTTTGACTTATCAAACAAAAGATTTAGAATTACAATACAATTCTATATCAATTACTTAATTTTACCAAATAAAGAAATTAGAATTAAATTAGAATATTATAACTTCAATTTCAATATTATAAAATTACAACACAATTCTAAATCGATAATAAACACATCCTGAAAAAATTGAATCGTGTGAATTCTAAAGTAGTAATCATTATTGATCAAACTCTGATCTTTGTTCTATTTGTCTTTGCCAATCCATTTTAATGTTACACAATCCATTTCCTCTTTGTGGATGAAGCATTAATTGCACCTAATGTTGCTGACGACCAAGATCAAATATACTTTGAATAATTTAAATAAATATTTAGACAAAAATCAAATATTTACTTTTCCTGAGATCAGAAAATTGTTCATTTCATACGGCCAGTACGTGTCTTGTGTGGTGCAATGAGAAAATAGAGTTTATATACTACAATTTTATACCCCTATGGTTTTGTCCATCAATTATAACACATTCCACCAGTCGCAATAACACACCTTTTTCTTCTTCTCGACGACTAAGAGAGACTAATATTAGCTACCAAATACAAAAGGAGACTCTTTGAGAAAGACTTGTATTGTACAATGTTAAATTCATGCAATCATAATAACTAAATTTAGATCTGCATTGTTATGGCTACTAATGTGCATGGCTCAATTATTATTTTTTTGATTTTGTTGTTTCTTTCGAAACACCTTTCATTTATGTGTGACACAACTTTTGAGCCCTCTATTAGTTCAAGCCCTCTTTGCCCATATATGTTGTGCATCCAGTCCCATCACATCGCAATTAGGCCAAACTCTTTTTGCCCCACATTTCTACCTACATAATTATTTCAAAAAATCAGACAAAAATAGATAATGATTTGTTTTGCATATCTACTACAAAAAATGAAAACCTAATTAATTCAAGAAAATAGTATAAATGTGGGATGTTAGTTGCTTGAAGCTTTCACATTTACTCAACTTTTGCAACATAATAATATTTTTCGATCTTGTAAATAACACTACTTTTGTATGAAACTGATAATTTGTTATTTGGATTAATTCATTATATATCCAACATGTAACTCTACAAATAATTTATTTTTTTAATGGATGATCAGTTCGTGTCCAGGACAACACAGTGTGTGTGATGTGTAATATAATGTGATTAGAGTATGTTGTCTGAGAAAAATCAAGCAAGAGCCAAGGATCATTATACAAGAAAATTAAAGAGATTTAGAATTTATGAATAATAATTTTTGTAGGCAAATAGATTAAAGAGTTATGGCACATTCAATTCCTTGCCAATTTAATTTCTAACCATCCAGCTTTTACACTTCAAAGAAATGTCACATCCCAACAAATCAATTGTAATGCATGGTATTATCCCTCTTTCTCTCTTTCTGATATACTCATATTAATCCCTTATCCAACTTAACCCAAATACCCCATCAATCACATGCATCAAACAATTAATTTACTTGGATTCCCATATTGGTTATCTCATTAATTATGTTAAATCAATTTTAGGTTGTCATCCATGTACTTTTTGCCATCTATAGTAATTTCCTTGTTTAGGATGCTAACCTATGAATCAATTATATAGTCTCCATCTATTTATTAACTTTGTGACAAGCAATGTGGTCCGTCAAATTTTGTCATATATATATATATATAGAGGAGTGTGATTAAAAAGAATCATATCTTATGTATTAACTGAGATCAATTACGGACCAAAGGATATATCAGCATGACATTTTTCTGAATAAGACGTTTATTAATATGAACTAAGGGTATTAACGTCATTCACAATTAAAGGCAGTTATGATAGATATTTGGAGATCAGGTCACGATTCGTACATGATTTGTTTCCTGAATAAGACGTTCATCTTATTATATGCGAGTTGTTCTATTCCACGAAGCAGAGTATTCAGAAGAATGTTTTTTTCCATTCCACGAACCAGAGTAATATACCAAATAATGGAAAATACTATTTCGTCTCAAAGTATGAACAATGGAAGTTATACTATGGAAAATACTACGATTGCTTGTAGATTGTTATGTTTTTTTTTTCCAAGCTCATCGACGATTTCGTGGTTTATTTGTATGTCTTAATTTATCAAATAATGGAACTTATGAATGCTCAGTTTTTTATCGTAAATATTAATCTGATTCGCAATGGAATATATGAACACTGGATTTTTATAAAATTTATAAGTTATACTTTTAGTTATGCTCAAATAGATACGCAATACTGATCATTTATGTACCATATATAGCTCGAATTCATAATATATATTATTCAAACTTATCGACTGGTTATTGATATTATGATGAAAGGATATAATGCTGAATAAATATAAAGTATTGCTCATATATTGATGATATGATGATCGAAAATAAACGTTACACTGCTTCAATATATATGTATGTCGTTCGACGGGCGCATGTTCTTACTAATCTTTATTTTATGTTTTAGTTATGTACAGCCCAATTTGCACAAAACAATTGATGCCATTTAGAAATAAATTTTTCAAGAGTTAAGAAGATGGAATGGCATTTTATGATAATTATGCACGCAAGGTTGAGTTTGATACCCGCAAACATGGAACCAAAAATTCTGGTGGAGTGATCACGTGACAGTATGTAGTGTGTAGTAGAGAAGGCAAGAAGAATACAGATGAGGCTGATTGTTTTAATTCATGCGAGGGTTCTATCAACAAACGTAGACGCACATCGAAGATGTATGAATGTAAGGCGAAAGTATCTTTCAAGTATGTATCTGAAGGTGGTCATGTTTTTTATATTATCCATCAATTTGTTGAAGAACATAATCACTCTAAGAGGTCCATCACAAGCGTTTCATGAAGTTAACTCGAAATCTTGATGACGTTCATCAGAAATTCATAGTGGATTGTGCCAAGTCAAACATTGGTCCGAGTCTTACGTTCAAATTATTGTCTGAGTCACTGGGAGGACACGACGCGGTTCGATGTACTGTATTGGAAGTTAGAAATTACAATCGGGACATGAAAGCATACATTGAAGGATCAGATGCTCAAATGTTACTAGATGAAATGCGAAAGTAGAAGGACACATGCGAGGCATTCAATTTTGAATTCGAGGTTGACAGAGAAGATAAATTAAAACGACTATTTTGGTGTGATGCAGTTTCAAAAAGGAACTACCATATGTCCGGTGATGTTGTTGCATTTGACGCAACATACTACACGAAGAGGTAACTCTGTAAAACACTATGTTTCAAAATATACATCACCAACATACAATACATGTACGAACGATATATGTTTTATATATATATATATATATGCAGTATATCATAAATGAGTTATGCATTCTAGTTCAATATATTATAACGCATATTTAGATAGTATATATTGATTTAGTTTGTATTATATGCTATCTCATTCATCATACTCATGAGTGGTGTTGTATGGTTTTTGTTCATACATCATTGAAAGTATGTTTCAAAACACTGACAGCATATGATGTCATTATGAGCAACATAGTGTACATGTACGAATAGTATGTCTTACATGGACAAACAATATACCTTATATACCGTAGCAGCACACAACATGTCAGTGAGCAACATGCTTTACATATAAGACCAATATTTGTACAGTATAATGTTAAGCATAGTTAGATAGTATATACTGATTTGTTTTGTGCTATATGCTGACTCACTGAATACACTCATAATAGGTATTGCATGATTTTTGCTTCATTTACTAGAAAGGATAGTCATGGGAGGCCCATTACGTTTACTGCTAAGTTGTTAACTAAGGAGAATGGTGAATTGTTCTCATGGTTATTCAACCAGAATCTGAAATATGTTTGCGCACCCCCTAAGTTGATAATAACTGATCAGGACTTGGGCATTAAAGTTGACATTCAACATGTGTTTTTTGGCACCAGACACCGTTGGTGCATGTGACTTATCTTGCTGAAGCTGTTCGACAAATTGCCTAAAGTTCTTCTTGCAAACGAAGATGTCAAGAAAGAATTAAAATCATGTGTGTGGTCAGAATTGATTGAACCGGATGAATTTGAAGAATCGTGGAAAAATATGATGATACGATTTGGGTTGGAAAACGAAGATTGGTTCAAAACCATGTATGGGCTAAGACAATACTAAGTCCATGTATATTTCAGAGACTTTCCGATTAGTTCATTGCTAAAGACAACATCGATTTTCAAATGTGAAAACAGTTTTTTCAAAAGGTATTCTCAATAATATATGTAATAATTCTAAAGTATTTTCATAAGATAAACATATTTGCTACACTTCTCGCGTGTTTATGACATAATGCTTGAACATACATGCTATAATGCTCGATAGTACATGCTTTACTACTTAAGGTTTTTATACTTATCAGATAAATATATTGTAATTCTATCACGTCAGTTGTACACTGATCGGTTGTTTTTTATATATGCTGATTGTGATGTAGCTATGTACTGATGATTTATTAATTAGGTACACAAAGTCCCGGTCAAACCTTCTAGAGTTCATAATGAATTTCACCCATGCACTAGATGACCAAAGGAATCATAACGCAAAACTGAATTATATGGATTCCACAATTGTCCCTACCTTGGCAACGAAGGTGTTTATTGAGAAACACGCAGCTACAATCTACACTGACACTATTTTCAAAAAGGTTCAAGAAGAAATAGTAGATGCATGTTACACCTGCCGTGAACAAAATCGAGATGGTCACCGAGAACAAAATTGAGACTTACAAAGTAGTTGACAAACTTCATAACACATAGACCGTGAAGCACAATTATTGAGCACGGTTCGTACGAATGCGGATGTAAAATGCACGTTTGAACTACTAGTGATTCAGGTTATGAGAAGAGACCTACCAAATCCTAATTCTGATGCTACCTTGGACAACCTCTTCTATCTTTTTAGTGTGAGTGTAAAGAATTTCGCTAGAGAAGTTCTCAAAAGAATCCCTAATTTAAAGAAATTAGGAATTGACATGGTATGAAAGCCTTATGATGATCATGATAGCAACCCATTAAGTGGCTTGGCTTATATCTCAGAACAACTCCAGAATTTGGAGACACTTAGATATTGTGTAAAGAACCCTAAGATGACGTATAAGTGTATGGTTCCTCTTTCAATGTTCCCATCAAGTCTGATAAGTTTGGAGTTGAGTGGCTCAGGAGTCCTTGGAAGCACATGAATGACATTGGTAAGCTGCTGCCAAATCTTGAGGTTCTCAAATTAAATCACTATGCTTTTTCCGCCCAGAGTGGGATATAGAATGTGGCTGCTTTTTGATTGAAGATTTGGTGCGATGGAGAGCTCAACGTGGAAGCCTCCCAAAGCTTGAATTACTAAGCATGTGGCACTGCTACAAATTACAACAACTTGATTGGAGATGTGATCGCTCTTCCATCATAACCATTAAATTATTTGAGTGCAATCCTTTAGCTGTCTCTTCTGCTAAGCAATTAAGACTAGAATCTCTCTTTAGGGTTATATACCGCTCTTCTTTTTTAGATGAGAAGTGGTAGCTAGACTCTCAACTTGGCTAACAGGTCAGCCCTTCTACTTTACTTAATTTGCACAAACCACAATTTAATTCGTTTCTTTCTTAACTAAAATGATTGTACTCCCACAAAAATGTTTTTTTTTTTTTTTTTTGTTATAAGTTTATGAATGAGAATCTGAGAAGTAAAATGAGGGAGGTGTTTTTGTGGGTTGGTACGACTCCAACACCCAGCACATGATCATAGATATTGATCATAGGCTTACATATATGTGATAGGTGTTTAAATCAACTAACATGGTTTGTATATTTATGTACGCTCACATCCTATATTCCTTTATCGATTTTCAGACAAATAAGAGGGCAAAAAAGGGGCCAGATGCCATGTTATCCAATCATTTTGTATTACCATATATGTTCTCATCTGAATTTATGCATTGTGATTGTTGGATTTTCTTGAGAATTATGTTTGGAATTTAAACTATTATTAGTTTGATTTGTGTGAAAACATTACTTGTTTTAGTCCCTAATTCAAGAATTATGTGCAATATTATGTATGTAATCATTAGATGCATTTTTCTTGATAGCTTGAAAATTTCAGATTCTGGCAATATATGAATGAGATCCATTAATATGTGGATTGCTGAATTTCTTGAGCGAAGTATTCTTGGATATCATTCCATTGATTTATCTTCTGGCCAACAAAATTGCTAGGATGAAATATTTTATTTTCTTGTGCTAGGTAGTTGTTTTGATGGTTTAGAAGAAGGTATAAAGTTTCAACATTCGACTAAGCATCCACAGTACTATTTCATTTGGCATCAAAGATTACGACGTACTAATTAAGTAGTCATTAAGATAGATTTTAAATTTAGATATATATAATATCTACAGTCACGAATATATTTGGCTGTTGTAGAAATCTAATACTAATAATTCTCTCAATTAAAACTATCCGCATATAGATGGAAAATGTTGTAGAATAATGATTTGAAATGGTGACGTTCTTGATCCGTATCTTGTCGCAAGGAATATTGTACGGAATTCTTAAATTTAAGAAAATAAATTGGTTGTCACTATGATTCCATATATGAAACAATTAGTTTTTATTCCATCAACAAAAAGTAAAGAGAAAATATAACAAAATGTTACCATGTTTGATTTTTTTAACAATGTCACGCTTCCTACCTAGTTTGTACATAATGTTTCAATATTTTATCCATAATGTCGCGATACACATTTCATTGGAATGTCTACTTACTTGTGCGATGTGACGTGGAACTTATGTCTTGCCACATCCTCGTGATAAAATGATATCATTCATGAGAATGTTGCAAGAGCAAATGTTTCACATCATAGTGTTCGGCCACGTATAGACACTACAATGAAGGAGATTCTGTCCCTTGACATTGATAAAAAGAAATTGTTGAAATAGTATGTACCAATTTGATTTATTTTTTTAAATTTTACGAAAAAATTGAAATATTGGATATCAATTTGAATATTTCAAACGTATATATGAAATTCAGATGATAGGTTCCATGCATACTCCGGCCCAAACTCTCATAAAGCCATATTTCGGGCCTCGGACCGATTAAAACTAAACTATCAGCCCATCATGATGAAGGTTAGCCCTCAACAATTTCGGGCCGTCCTTTTTAGTCCACAAATCAAGCCGATGGAGAATGGATGTCTTTTTTTTTTTTTTTAGTTAGTCTATTTTTTTAGTAAATTTCAGTAATTTAGAGAAACAAATGAATAAAGATAAGAATAATTCAGAAATTATGCCGCATACTTATTCAGGATTGGATTATTGTAAAAATCATATTTTTTTTACTATAAAATTTATTACTCAGTGAAATTAACTGCACTAAAAATAAAAAATTTGCACCTCATATGATCAATTTGAGCTCGGGTGGTGCATTGATCCAACGATGAGATGCATTCATCGTAAATCTTCACGATTAAAAGACTAAAAATGGTTTGCCGTTCTCACAAGAAAAAGAGTTTTTATTTAAATGAAAGTGACTATACATATGACATCAGTATGAATTAAAAATGTTGGATCTCCAATCACAACAGAAAGAATAAATGGAAACATATCTTTCCAAGCCCCATACACTTCCAAGCTTAGTGGATTTAATCATTCAGAAAAAGAGAAGAGCACTAATTAAAGCAAGAAGCAGAAGCCACATATATATAATAATCAAGAATTGCCCCATCCAAATATTTCCTTCACAAAATACTGGACCATATGAATAACATGACCCATCTTCATGTTGTCAGAACACGTCCACGCACTATGCGATTTTTTTTTTTATTTTCAGTTCAATAGTATTGGAATATTTTCATTGCAAGGGAGGTTTTGGTCCCCAAAAATTAAAGATCCAACAAAAAATTTGAGTCTGTGTCATTGGAACAATTATTCATTCCAATTGGATGTTTCTCTCCAAATTCCATACCATACAAGGTCAACTTTTGTCCTATCAAAAGGTGGTTCCTTCTAGATGTGGTGATTTATGTGTGGGATTAATTGTATTTTCCCCCATTTTTTATGTTTCTTAAAAAAAAATTTAAGTCTCCAAGGGGACATAAATACAAGGGTGACTAAGGAATTATAATCTTATGACATGAAACATTATAGGCTAATTTTAGAAATACATGAATTTGTGGATGATTTGATGTTTCATTAAAATTTCAATTATTGTAATGTCATTCACGAAGTTTTTATTAGAGACACGTTTTTGTGCATACGGTGCATTGGCTCGAATTATATTTTAATCATAACTAAATATTAATTGAGAATTAATTAGAAATTAGTAATTCATAATTAAGATCAATATAAACTCTTAATTAACTATTACAATGGTCGCCACTCGCCACAATGCAAAATTCTGTGCAAACGGCGGCACTTAAATTCTTGCCGTTTTAATATGGTTGCTCATAATATAAGAGATGGATTTTACCATCATTTTCCTTTTCCTCGAAATATTAAAATAGTTAAATATTTCATAAAATCGTGATTAAGCAGCACAAAGGTAATTAAAACAAAATCTAGCGTCAACATACAAAATCTTTTACTTCTATGACTCTTGACGTCACGATGTCAACGATCTTTTACATTTGAGATAAAAAGTAAAAAATTTATTTAGTAAACTTGATTAACCAATTAAAAACGGGAGTGTCCATTTCACGTACGATATATAATCTTTAATTGTTTATTTATAATTTATCTGCAGAAGATATATTTGACCAAATAATATGTATAAACGAATGATGCAGATTTGCCGTATTCCCATTAATTAGGCAATCACAAAGGGCCAAAAAAGAAGTAATCTTGGGGTGGGCTTCAGTTGGCTAGAAACCATGATCATCATGATCAACACAACTATTCAGAATTCTTGGTTGTGATCTAGCTAGTGGTGGAATGCATATATTCGAGACCAAAATGTTTCAGATTTAAATTTCACCAATATTTTGCAGCTCAAGCTTATTATAGTTATCATCCTATTACATGCAATTATTTTTTCTTGTATGATCAGTATATTGTCACATGCAAAAATAAAAATAAAAAATCAGATTGACCCACTATAGAAAACACCTCCAATTTTAGCCTCATCCCACTTTTACCCGACCAGAGTCTACCTCGATGTGACATCCAAACATTGCATATATATATCATCAAAATCTAATACCAAAATTACTTTATGGCCATATTAATACGACACTGAAAAAATTACATATCGTGGCGCTTTCAAGTTTCAAGGACCCTCACGCCATGGAGGGTTTGTATTTAAAGTGCTCTTACTAGCTCTCTCTCTCTCTCTCTCTCATTGGGTTCACCCAAACACTTCAAATTGACATTATCCATGGCCACCAAGCCTGCCGAAACCTTCACAATGGAGCTACAGTCGGTGGACGCTTCCGCGGCTGCGTCAGAGAGGGCGAAATGGCTGCTCAGCTCTCCCGACCCGCCCGCCCCATGGAGGCAGGTCTACACCTCCTTTAGGGAGTCTGTGCTGCCTGGACCAAAATCCGGTCAGCAGCCTCGTCGGAGCAAGCCTCTAGTCTTCCTAGAAAGCTTGTTTCCGATACTTAAATGGGGTAGAAACTACAAGGCCACCAAGTTCAAGAACGATCTCCTCGCAGGTCTGACTCTCGCCAGCCTCTGCATCCCGCAGGTGTATATTGATAATGTCATTTTATATACACGGTTGAGAAGTCTGTGCACGTTACATTTTCTTCAATTATATATTAATATTTGCTTTTTTCTTTTGCAGAGTATTGGATATGCTAATCTAGCCAAGCTTGACCCTCAATATGGACTATGTAAGCAAAAATAAAATCAACAATTTTTTGCTCTTAGCTCATCACACACTAATCCCTGTAGATAGACTCGAATTCAGCTAATAAAAATTATCTCAGACGCGAGCGTGGTGCCGCCGTTGATCTACGCCCTAATGGGGAGTTCAAGAGAGCTGGCCATCGGCCCCGTTGCCGTCGTCTCGCTACTCCTCTCCGCCATGGTGTCGAAGCTGGCGGACCCCGCCGCCGACCCAGCATTGTACCGGCGGATCATCTTCACCGTCACCTTCTTCACCGGCGCCTTCCAGGCCATGTTCGGCGTGTTCAGGTTGGGGTTTCTGATTGATTTTCTCTCACATGCTGCGATCGTCGGATTCATGGGTGGCGCCGCTATTGTTATCGGGCTGCAGCAGCTGAAGGGATTGCTCGGAATCAGCCATTTCACCTCTAAAACGGACGTCATCTCCGTTGTTGGGGCTGTAGTCGAAGCCCTTCATCACCAAGTAATCTTGTTTTTTTTTCCTTTCCGAAAATGGGTATTATTAATTTAGGTTGGTTAGTAGTTTTATCTTAACTGACATATTTTTATATATGATCTCAACGTCAGTTTATGTTGTAATCAAGCTGGACTTTACGATTATTTAATTTTTTTCGGTATCAAAAATTTCGTTGACAGATCTGATTTGGATTCGTGGCGGACCCAACATTTTTTTTAGATTTTTTTTTAAATCGTCAAATTATTGAAGTATTTTGTGTGATTATTATGCAATGCTCTTATCATCGCGGCAAATAGTAAAAAAATAATCAAAATCTCAAATTTAAAATTTAAAATTTTTAGCTTTGACTAATTTTTTTTCCTACATCTACTCCTAATCTAGTTTATCCGTAAAACATAATTTTGCCATCGTAGTCACTTCAAAACCCACGTCCTAGCTTGAGTAATATATTTTCCAAAGTTGAAATTTTAAACAGGGAATAAAATAATTTGTAAAGTTCAGAATAATTAAAAACTAAATCAATTAAATGTTCATGTCATAATGAAAGTAAAAAACGGTCACAAACAATTATTAAGCTATTTAATTTATTCAAGAACTTCATATTGACATATTTGTTAAAATATTTTTGCAACAGTGGTATCCATTGAATTTTGTCCTCGGCTGTTCGTTTCTGATCTTCATCCTAGCCTCCCGTTTCATCGTAAGTTAATCACAGTTAGTCGGGAAAACATCCAATTTTACCCAATTTTAAGGTGTTAATTAAGTGATGATATATTAATTATGAGAAAGTGTTGAAAGTGCAGGGAAGAAGATACAAGAAGCTTTTCTGGTTACCGGCGATGGCGCCGCTCTTCTCAGTGATGCTTTCCACCTTCATCGTCTACTTAACGGAGGCCGATAAACGCGGCGTCAAGATCGTC
>JAYDZE010024875.1:0-27700 GCA_034509125.1 Monilaria moniliformis
TGAAGTTGACAAAGAAAATGGATAAAAATAATCATGTGTTTAGTAAAAATTATGAGATATTGTAGATAAAAAAAAATCGATGTTTTATATATAAGAATATTTAAATTTCATAAAATATTAAAAAAGTTCTTATAGCCTAGTGGATAAGATACATCATATCTTAACATTGGTCAAGGGATCATTTCCTACTAAGCATAAATTAATATCATTTTTGAAAAATATTTTTAAAAAATCAAAAAATCGGTTCAACCGGTCACCGGTTTCCGGTTGAACTGGTCGGTTTTTTCGGTTCGCACTGGTTCAATAGATTGATGGTTTTTATGACCGAACCAAATCGGACAACACATTTTTAAAACATTGATTTTAAATAATGTAATGAGATGGATATCATGATTCATTCCTCACTCTTAGATATTGTTAATATTGTACACTCTGATTTGGAATTGAAATTACATTATTACCTTTTCTTTCCCCTCAGAAATAAATCAACATGTGTTTTGTTGGGGTATACACTTAACACACTTATTTTTTGTTGGATAATTAAAACTCATTGCTCTAGGTTTCTGGTTTTGAATACGCAAGGGGCCACATTGGGCCTATATATAGTTTTTTTAATACTTTACTACAGACCCACATCGTGCCCAAAGGGCACCCAACAAATTTTAAAGTCCAATAACATACTACTAAGTTGAAGGTGAGAGTTGAGAATTGTACATGTCATTGACAATTTTTAATCTTCTGCTTGTAGACCATTTGAAATTTACATAAACTTACAGATTTTACATATTTTATATAAGATTTTTTAATTTAAATTTTGCCTAGGATCCATAAAATATCAAATCGATGTTGTTCTTGAATTCAATCCAACTATTAAATTTATGCAAGAATATTTCGCTAACATCCGAGTTACATTTATTGAATAATTGGCTTCAGATAATTGGGAAAGACGATATTCGATGGAGGCTGTCTACGTCTATGTTTGAAAATGATACTCAATGAAGGCTACATGTCTTTGGGTCTTTCATTCATTTATTCTTCTTCTTCTTTGCATGGGTGGCATATAATATAAGCTTTTATAATTAATATATGCCTTGTTATATGGAGTTGATATATAAAAATAGCTACTTTGATATAATAAATATGAAATATAGCTACTATCATAATTAAAATTATTATTTGCAATGATACGACATATTTAAGATCCTTATTAATTTCACCCCCTCGTGAAGTATATAATCTTTCTCAGTCAATGACTAACTAGAATTAGCATAATTCGTGTGAGACTTGTATTCTGTTGTTATTGTGTTGGCATTTTAGGCTAGTTCAAGATGTTCTCCTACTGGTAATCTTGTGCAACACAGTACTATTTTGCTACAGACTTATCATATATTTCTTCATCTGGAGCTGGAAGGAAGCACAAGCAGAGCTCAAAAGCTGACCAAAAAATAAAGAGAGCTTAGCTGCTACTAGTGGAATCACTAATTATGGGGAGCTGTTGCACTTCAACAAATATAGAAATACTAATTATGAAATCCTACTGCATAACAACAAACACCGTCTCTAAAAGTAACATTCGTCGGAAATTATTTTCACTAACTATTATTATATATTATAGAATTGATCTACATATATATTGCTGTCATCTACTTTTACTTTTCTCAATATTGAACGATATAATTAAGCTAGTGAAATAGTTATTAATTTAAGGGTCAATGAATTTGAGCCACCACTATATATTCTAGTTGATTTGTCACTTTAAAAAATAATATCAAATTGAAAATTCTGATTTACTAAAATAATTCCTGCAAAACTAGTTTGCCATGTGTAAGCAGTTCCTGCTAATTGTAAAGGAAGGTTTAAAATAAGAAGAAGAAAAATAAATAAATTTGTACTTCTTTACTTCACTATTTGGAAAAAGTTAGAAAGTGCTGAAAGTTTCAATCATATTTAGTGGAGGATGACCACATACCACAGACTTGTGGGAAGATCACAATCACAACTTCGTAAACTCCTTGTAATATTATATTCAAATTGCACAAAACAGACAATTAAATTAACAAAATATATGTTATATATTTGAGTGGAATTTGAAATCGATTCTTTTTTATTTTTTAATTATCACGAACTATTCGATACACCAATAAGCCAACTCAGGACTAAGCACATTTATTAGTTGTATTAACTGATATGAAGGATACATTTGGTACAAAAATTTCAAGTCCAACTATAGACTCTAAATGACACTTATATTGAGATCAAATTTTATTAATCGAATTTGAAAATGGAGGGCTGAGATTTAATAAAATCGGACAATATTATAATTTTATCAGAACATCATCATAGAAGGAAAATTGCCCAAAATTATATTAACTCCATGATACTTAAGAGTAGTTGTCATCTTTTATTGACGCCGTCAATAAATTCAAAAATATACTTTAGCATAATATTCAAATTATATCAGCACAACAACATAACATTGATTGTATATCATAATAATATTGAATTTACTTCAGCACAACACAAGTATATAAACCCTATGATATCAACAAATTTGAAGGAGTACACTTTAACATAACATTGAATTTACATCAGCATAACATTGAATTTACTTTGGCATAACGCAAGTTTGCTGTGATACTTATATATTTCATTTTTCATGTAAATTTCTTCATGCGAACATATGCAATTAGGATTTCGTTACAATTCTCATGAAAATTACATTATTTTGATACATGGTTTATGAAAAAATAATTTAAATCAAGATATGAACTTTAAAGTTTGGAGATATTTTAGGAGGGAGAAAATGTGTGTAGACTGTCATTAAAAATGACAGACGTCGTTACAAATTCCAAATATACTTCAGAATAACATTATATTTATATGAGCATAACATTGAATGTATATTAGCATAACATTGAATGTACATCAGCATAACGTAAATTGTGGATATCACGCCATATTTTGCGGGAATCACACAATTTCCAATACTGATTTTGCATTGATTGACAAAATTACCCTTATCTCTGTAATGTTGAAATCCTAAGACTACCACGTGGCATCAGTCTTAGCCGTGTAATTTTCAAATCCTAAGGCTGATATTTGGTCTTAGTTCTATATTAAGACGTGGTTCAAATTTGAATACACACACACACACACACACACACACACACATACATATATATATATATATATATATATACGATTGCATTAGGGTGAGACCACTCTCTTATATAATAACAAAGACAAGATTTGGACTGCGCGATTGAAAAGCGGACCCACCAGATTGATGTGGTGATTTTAAATACCTATAGCAGCATTTTTAGTGTTGATACAACATCATAAGGGCTATTTTGGTAAATTTCATTAGCCGCCAGTTGTCCATCTCTCCCTCTCACGCCAGTTGTCAAAAATTCGAAATA
This sequence comes from Monilaria moniliformis, assembly GCA_034509125.1. Lineage (NCBI taxonomy): Eukaryota > Viridiplantae > Streptophyta > Magnoliopsida > Caryophyllales > Aizoaceae > Monilaria > Monilaria moniliformis. The sequence continues at coordinate 3,420 of JAYDZE010024875.1, forward strand.
AACTTTATCGCAACAAGAAATTATATTTCAGCACAACAATGAATAATACTTCCGCACAATAATTAATCATATCTCAGCGCAACAATGAATTATACTCAACCATAATAAATGTGTGCTAAAAGTACGCTAAGATACATATTCCATATTTTCGTGCAAATTTCTTCATTTGAATATATGCAATTATGATTTCGTTTGAATCATAATAAATTACCTTTAATTCGAGATATGGTGAGTGAAAAATATTTTTAACTGAGAGAGTTATATTTATTTAAAGTTTTGAGATATTTTATGAGAGAGAAAGTGGGTAAAATTAAATCTGACATCAGCTGTCCAAATTTGAAACATGCTTCAGCAGAACAATGAATTATATTTCAACACAACATTGATCCATACTTTCTCACAACAATGAATGATACTTCAACACAACAATTAAATGTAACACAAATTTCATAAACGCCATCAGCCTCTCCAATTAAATATGTAGCGCTGCCACGTGAGATGTTTGGGGCAATATAAGCGATCAAGGGATAGTAACTCATATCATGGGAGAAAACTTCGTGCAAAGTTCTATTACTATTAATGAGTGGCTCCATGATTTATTATGGGCATAGGAATCCCAGGTAATTTAGTCTTATGGTTCTTCATTATCTGTATATGGTCTTTTTTTTCTAGGTGCTCATTTTGTATGGGCTTTTAGTTTAATGTTTCTATTCAGTGGACGTGGTTATTGGCAAGAACTTATTGGATCCATCGTTTTGGCTCATATTAAATTAAAAGTTGCTCAAGCTACTTAGCTGAGAGCCTTGAGCATTGTACAAGGACGTACTGTAGGAGTAATCCATTACTTTTTGGATGGAATTGCCACAACATGGGTGTTCTTCTTAGCAAAATTTATTGCAGTAGAATAATGGCTAGGAGGATTTCCAAGCTTTAGTCGAGAGTTAGCTCAGGATCCTACTACTCGTCGTCGCGATTGTGACCGTCCAAAATTCATATCCAATGATCAATGTTCAGACTCTGTTCATATATAAAAAGTGATTTTTAAATAAATACAACTATATATATAAGAATTATAATTATATAAAACTCCTACACGGACACATTTGTCGCTAAGTGTAGTATAATTAGGTTTTTTGTTTTTTTGTTAAGAGTAATTTAGAAAATGCTTAGTCATGCAATATAATTTTTATATGGCTATTATAAAGCATTATAGTTATGTCTATATCTTGTCGCTATTGTCACTAGCTTCAGTTTTTTTTTTCCTGACCCAGTTAATACGTAGCTCAGAATTCTTTGTACAATTGTGACTAATTTATTGATATGATTTCACCGACAATTTTTTGTCTTGCTCATGGACGGTGGAACTGCAGAAGACATTTAGAACCCATCATTTTTTCTTCTCTTCTTCTTGTTTAATGTTTTTTACTATAATTCACCACTTGTGATTTTTTAATAGCTAAATTTTACACACATGAAAAACTAGTATGTAATAAACTCAGAGCAATACCATGATGGACTAACAGTCTCCGAGACCTACTGTTAACAATAATGACTTAGCATTGTTATGTGATAAGGTCTATTTTTGTCTTTTCACTCTAAGTTTTAATATAAATAGTCGCACGGCCATTCATAATGGTGCGGTCCAATAGGGTGCGAGAGCATATTCCAATTTCTTAAAAAATTGAACGTCAAGACAAAAGTAGGAAACGTGAATGAAACATGCATCTTCCCTTGGATGCGAATATCCCTATTACAACCTAACAAATTGTTTGTTTTATCATTTTTTCACATGCTAAGTTAACAATTATGATAAGCATTGATTCTTCTCCTCCCATGATTTAGGTGTTGTGTCATGGACAAATAATAATTATTTGAATGAGTGGCTATTTATTGTATTAAAACAAGTACAGATTTCTGTGGAGACACCTATAGATGTTAGACAAACAATATCCATATAAGGATTTTGTTCTTTTTACTGGAGATAATTTTCAAAGAATCATTTCTTAAGGAGAATATTCGAATCAACTCTTTGCTAATTGTACTCTCTGATTTCATATATAAATTTGCTTCAGTTTTTCGTGTTGGTGATTAGGTTTTAGCTTTTGAACAATTGTTTTTCCTTTTCCTTTTTTTAGAACTTTAATTGCATTTTTTTAGAGTTTACAATTGCAATTTTAGTTGCTTTGCACTTAACTTGTTTGTCCTCATTTATTGGCCGGATTTGAATCGTCCTCATTTAACTTCCACCAAATAATATAAAAGACATTTTTAGCCTCTATATATCTTAGTGCAGAAGCACAAATATCTTTTTAGTGATTCTCGCCGTATGTATCTAACTAATATATTCATTCCTTATCTGAAATCCGAAAATCCGATATCCAAAAATCCAAAAAACCTAACAAAAATCCGAAAATCCGATATCCGAAAATTTGAAAATCTGAAAATTATAAAATATTTTTTCCAAATTAATACCAGTAAAGTTGGTAGTATAGCAAATATCATGTTTCATTATTCATATTATAAGAGTGTAAAATTGAAGATCCTAATTAGAATATATATATTTCGAATTTCGGATTTATTTGGTTTTTAATATATCCTATCCGATCCGATCCGATCAGAAAATCCAAAATTTTCTTAGAATGTAATCTGAACCAAACCGAAAATCCAAAAAATCCGAACCAAATTTTAAATTTTGGTTTGGTTCGAATCAAATATTCGGATTTCGGATATTTTGCTCACCTAACAACTATGCAAGTACCTATATATCATCATAAACTTCAAAATAATGATTTTACGTGAAATCTATGCCACCAGAGTGCTACTGCTTGCATAAAACTAGTGTTTGTCTCTTCTAAAAAATGATATTCAAAATAGTATGTAGTTCGTTGAGTTTCGTCTGTTAATTATATAACGTTATGTTTATAAGTTAAACATTGGTTTAATTCCTGTAGATTAATATTCTTTTAGAAAATAATCAAACCTAAGTATAAACTTTAGTCAAACATGATTTTTTTCATATAAATTAATTTGACACAATTAAACTTATAAAAAAAGGGAGAAAGTTCATGTTTGTGCAATATTTTTATTTGTATAAAAGTCATTAATAACACAATAAAATATGAGTATTTGATGCCAAAAATGAGGTGTCATCAGAAGAGACTACAGTTGACATCTAACCATCATCTCCTTGAAAGTTTGGGTGAGATGTCTCTAAACGATCACAATTGACATATGAGCACCATATTGTCTAAAGTTTGAAAGACCACATTTAGCTTCGACTAGAGCGTCAGACTTCTAAGCATCTCATCTGAAGTTGAAATACCAGAGTTGACTTCAATCTCTCTCAATTTTAAAATTATATTATAGTTGCAAAAGTATAGTTAGATACTTAGATGAGTGTTTTGGGTGATACATTTTTAAGTGGCATGCAAAACTAAACTTGGTTCAAAGCTTGTGTATTTTTCAACAATTACCTCATTATTATCATTATGTTTATTTATTTATTTGTTTAATATATGTAAATTTACTTATAACCAAAACATCGTTGATACTTCTTTATATTATAATAATATATGTCTATAAGTATAACTATTGTAGATCACATATGTCTATAATATACTTATTTTACGTATCACCAAGACATAGTTCAATCATACTTCTTTATATATTCCAATAATAAGTCCATAAGTACGACTATCGTGGATCATATATGATCTCAATCTTGTTGTAACATTCAATAAAATATTTAGTTTCTTTTTACATTTTATAGAGATTGTGACTTCAGCTGAGTAATATCACAGTTTTAGTGTTCGAAAGGCGATTCGTGTTGTAGGCTTTTGTGATTCTTCTCCAGAGTTGTTCCCCTTTTGATCAATTCCCACAATTGAGTCGATGTATCTGAGAAAATATAATCTTGCTAGAGATACCCTTGTAGGAGATATCTGTATAGCTGGAATCCTTCAGATGGATGCCTTTATGATGAAAATCTGAATTGAGGGACATGAGCACTCATAGCATATTAGAAAAATCTAAAGACTAGCCATATTTGGCCAAGAAAAATTTGGATAATTTGTATGAACATCAGAATTTTGAGAAGCGCCGCCCATATTTTGAGAAGGAAAACTTAAATTTTGTGAAGTCGAATTTGACCTATAGAGACCAAACTAATTCGTAAAGCTACTCATGATAAATGTGAGATTTTTTTAAGTCATGATAATAAATATAAAAATAAGATAGGAGAATTAGAAGTGATCAAAAGAGGTGTGAAATTTTGTTTTGAATAACATGAAAATAACCATTGTATGAAAAATTAGAAAATAATTGTTGTATGAAAATGAGAAAATAGCCGTTAGAAAAAACAACTGCTAGAAAATAAAAAAAGCTTAATGTATAATAAAAGCTTACTGAAAAAAAAAAACTAATAACAAAAAAACGATCCAAAAAAAGTAAACAAAAAAGGTCAAAGTAAATATAACATAGAGAAGGATAAAAAAGAAAAAAAAAGAATGAAATAACGATCACAAAAAGAAAGAAAAATGGAAGGGGGAAAGAGGGAAAAAAGAAAACACCTATTGGAACCCAAACCATGCATCCTGGGGCCCGTCACGATTGCCACTACCTTGGTAGGAGTTTTGCTTCCTCTGCCATTAAACTTCCTCTATAATTAATCTCTAAACATTGTGTACATAATGTGACATCACTAACTTTCTCATTTTTATACACCATAGTAGATGCACTTATGCACAATATTTTAATTACTACGGCAAGAAGTGTCTAGCTGAGCTACCATCTACATATCTGAATAAATTACTAAAAATAGAAAAGTAAAAGTAATTAATTATGTCCAACATGGAACACTTGATAAGTTTATAATGTAATAGTTAATGTGTAAGGTAGTACATTATTTTCATCCAATTCGAAAGTGGTGCGGAAGCGGCACATCCAACCATTTAGAAGATATTTCAGCATGGTATTGTTATAGGTAGAAAAAATGGTTTACTGACGCTCTTCTTTCACATATATAACTGATGCATTTAGGTGGTGTTCGGTTTCTTGAATAAGATAATATTGAGATACAGTATGTTATAAACTAAGATTGAGTCTTAATTAAAACAAAACTATATGGTTGGCATGACAATTTTTATATGATTGGAAACATGTTTGGTTTGCAAGATTAAATAGTGCCAAATTAATGTATATTTACTAAAACACCCTAAAATACATCTCTTCAACAGTGTGTCTAATATATGCTAGTTCAGAAATTTACTTAAAAATGTGTAATTATTTTAATATTTTTAGATCTTATTATATTTTATATCATGGCCGATTCTTGCGGCATGAGAAATTAGAAATTATTAAGTTTAACAAAATGAGAAATTAATATTTTTTTGAGGTGATAAATTAGAAATTAATATTTTAGAAACATGATAGGCACCCCAAAATTATATGATGCTAAATTGAAATTGACCTATTAATCTTAAAATTAGAAGTATCCAATTTGACATGATAATACGATAATAAAAGATAATGTCCTTATTGTTTTATAACTTGATAACATATGTTTGGTTAAAGCATTGTCTCAATTCAATATAATGTAAGTTGTGTTATATTCTCATGTATCAATTCTTGTAGCACTAAGGAAGCAACATGATCTACCACAACATATGTCCATTAATATTGTTGGTACAACATCAAAAAAAATTATCTAATTAAATGTCGTCCAAATGGAAAATCTTGACCAAGAATCTCGTATCTTCTCAACTACAAAATTAGTGCAAAATCTAGATCATCTTTGTCGAAGATAAATGTAGAACTACTCCATACAATTTATACCATACTGAGATCTATAAATTATAAATGATTTCATAAAAAAGGCTTATATACATCAAAAGTTGCCATATCACCAAGTCATAGCTAGCTGCATATATACATTCACCAAAAAACAACCCAAGTCTTGAAATACTACTACCTATATAAAGTAGCTAATACACCAAGTCACAACTGTTAACATATTATAAAAAATAACATCCAACTTTTAGTGATAGTATTTGACTTAAAATAACATCCAACTTTTAGAAAGGTCTTCTGGGCCTTATGCATTTTTTCCAGTTGCACGATCCTTTCCAAAGATCTCGGCCTAGTCTTCGAAATGTTGGTATGACTTGAATCGCAATGTTTTAACTTGCGGATGCGCCTATTCAATAGCAAACACAAAATTCATTATTAAAATTCTTGCAATCCAATATAAGTAACCTAATGAATTATGTGCATTGATGCAAATGCAAATTTATATTATTTTATATTTTACCTTAGTTTATTGATTCCATACGTCATCCTCAACAACGATCATGTTGCTGGAGTCATTCCAACCAAATCCACTAGTGCTGATCATGTTCAACACGAGATAGTATGTCTTTTCACACCGTCCACTTAGGCATTGCATTTGTCGAAGTCAAATTAGTTCCAACGAACCATACTTTCAACTATCTCTCAATAACTTCTAGGTAACCATATCGAAATGCATTCTTCTGACACCAGCCATCTGTGACTAATTTTTTCAGAATTACAATTGGAGCATCTTCTTCCGCATGCGTCCAAGTTCTTCTTTCCTTATTCGAGACATGAGGGGGCAACAATGGAGGAGTCGAGGGGCTTGGGAAGTTGTTGTTATGCGAGGAGCTCATTATGTAACAAGGTAATAATGGTAAGGATGATCATTTAAAATAGAACAATATAATTAATAAGATAATAGCAATTCAATAATTGTAAGGATAATAGCAATTCAATAAAGATGAAAGTAAGTAGATATGCGTGTAGTAACAAATACTAGTTAGATATAGACTAACAAAAACTTAATATTAATTTACAATTGAAGTCCAGTGAATAAAATTAATACATAATTCTAGGGGTTTAATGTTGAGCGAGTTGTTCCCTAAAAGCACTCCAAGCTTGTGATGGTTCAACGACTTCAATATAATCTCCATGTTACTCGTTATTAGCTGCCATTATTTGCTCAAGTTGAATGATGTATTCTTCATCGTCAAACACGGGGATCATACTCCATGTTCTCCTTAATAAAATTATGCAAGTACGTGCAAGCCATAATTATCATGTTATGGGTCTCAACCGAATAATATGAATTACTACGTAAAATGGTCCATCGGCTTTTTAGTTGTCCGTATACGCTCTCAATAACATTCCTCGCCTTAGCATGTTTCATGTTGAATACTCTTGGTAATTTTGAGATACTTTTTGATCGGCCTTCCACTCTTGAATATGGTATCTAAATCCACGATACAGGGCAAGAAATCCTTGACAATTTGTGTCACCACCATCACACAAATAATAGTAACCTACATAAGGCCAACAATGAGTGTAGTTACTTTGCAAATCTGTAATATGTATAAGGGAGATAACTATTTTCAAATTTAAACTACTTATATGTTGGGACTTTTAAACCGTTCTCTCTACTAATTGTATCTTTCAACACGCGCCCATCAACTGCGAACCCTTCCCATCCAGATAATACGTATACAAACCGCTCATTTCGATCACAGACCGCTAAAACATTCGTTGCAATATTACATTTTCTTGATCGATATCTAGGTTTATCTATAACTGTGACTTGCAATTGGGTGTATGTGCCATCAAGTGCACTTAGGCAATTGGATGTATGTGCCCAAATGGAGAAATGATATAAAATAGGCTACACAGCGTGATTTTTTGCAAAATTCGGTAATGGCAGAGATCAAATTTACAGAAAAAGTAAAGGGTAGAAAGGGATAAAATGTTTATTGTGGGCAAATAATTTTTTCATCGGAGGGGGATACTGCGACTGAACGGGCCCTTAATAGATAAGTCTATCAAAGAAATAGAAAATATCAAAGATTGGTTTGATAACCAAAATAGGATAAAGCCTGGCATTTTATTGTGATATATTACAGCATTTGAAGCAGTGGCGTGCTCAAAGCACAGCACCGTGTGCTTAACTGTCGAAGCACGACATTGCACGATATTGAGCACGCCGTGTGTACACGCTCTCGTGTGCTTAAACACGCCTGTCGTGCATAATATTTGTGGCCAATCGAATTGAGCCACATATCATTTTTTAATTCAAAAAATCAGATTTTATCAAAAAAATTGAAAATAGCCAACTGCTAGTTTACACTTAACGGTCATTTTCTTTTTGTATTTAATTTTAATTCATATATTTCATCCATAAATACTCTTTATTTCTATTTCATTCTTCATACCTTTTCATCACATTCTCCATCTTTTACATCCAATTTTTCTCCTAATTTCTCTACAAAGCCTGCAATTTTTTTTTCCCAAATTCACCACAATAGATTCAAACAATTACAACTTTGATACAAATCTCTTACGAAATCTAACTAAATAATTATCTTTGGTCTCTTGGGGTCAACCCAAACAAACTTGACTTCGACCTTGTAAATCCACCATTCTGTACAATTTTTCCAACAATTCAAACGAATCCAATCGGCGACGGAGTCAGTACTCAATCGTCGCACACGATGTCTCCCTGCCTTGGTTCGTCGTCTCCTCAAGGTTTCGATGCAATCCAACTCTCCGACGATGCGGAGATTTCCAGTCGTACTCAAGGGACAAACTTTTTGACATAAAATAGCTAATAGATACAACGACGTGCATCCTAAAAGCACAACTGAACGCACGGCTTTTGTGCTTCGAGCCTACTTTGAGATGATTAATCCAGAAATCCAAAATTATACGCCATCTACAACCACGTGGACTCACAATAATAAAAATGGCTCGAATAAGACATACTAGATTACAAAGGCACAGAATATATATCAAGACGAAAATAAGTGGGCATTCAAGTAAAATAGATATATTATACTTCTTAGTCGCCCGAATCAAATGAGCCCTAATTGTAAATGCTTATTCGAGTTTTGAGACATTGAAAAAACATTCTCCTAGAAGAAAATTTCTGTTGATCGATGACTTCTATTTTTCATTTCCTACAATTATAATGAACGTAATCTACAAATTTGTTGAAGGGGTTACATACGCCGGCAGTAAAACACATCTTAAGAATCTGTTGAAGGGGCTGCCATATAAATAATAAAAGAAGAAGCAAAATTTCTTTGGATATTCTGATTTTAAGCATTTGAATCTGATCTCATTTTCCTTGGGATTTCAAACAAGATCATCAACCTCTATGAGTTGGAGACGCAGAGGAAAGAGAAGCAGCAGTTTCCCTTGACTTCGGCGGATGGCAAGCTCTCTTCAGCTCATCATACCTCTCCACATCAAAATGCAGAGCCTTGAAGAGGCGCTTCTGCTTGGCGCCGAACCTGCTCTGGAAGAACCCCTCGAACGACGGCTCTTTTGACGTTCTCAGGAAAAAGGCATAGCCTCCCATGAAATACATCGATGTTACATAGAAACAAATTGGCTCCATCACATCCCACGACAGTTCCCAGAACGTTAGCCGCATGAAGGCCGCGGTCTGCACAACGAGGTACCCTAATCCGACCCAGAGCTCCCGACGAACATAGGACTCTGCTTTCTTGTCGATCACTGCCTTCTGCTTCTCCAGTTCTTCCAGCTCCTTCATTCTTGGATCGTCTGGTTTTGGGGCTAGAGGCATTAGTCCTTGGATTGCTTTCACCACCTGTGTCAAAACACAATTGTACAAACAACATTTGTTTTACTACTATGATTCTTTAAGTTTAGCTTTGTTTTTGAATCAAACACAAGATTTAACATAATGTCCCTTGACTCTCGTCAAATCTCCCCTTAATTTTGACAAGAATTTTGGCATCACATCAATTTCATTGTAACAAACGTTGAGGGTATATACACCACCCAATTCAGCTCTCTTAATCTTCTAGAGTTTTCATTTTTTGAAAAGGACTAGTAATAATTCAAGAATAGAAACACAATGAATAGAAAACCAAAACTCCTCCACAATAATGGGAAGTCCTTTTCACTCCCCTTCCTGTACTCCACAAAAAATTTCAAATCAAGAATCCTCACGCAATGAAAAAACCAATCCCTCAATTATCTGTCACGCAAACTTATATATCGAAAGATTTTTTTTCTTTTCCTTTTTTTTTTTTATAATTCTGGCGAAAGCCAAGAATATTTTTTTTCAAGAGGGTGATGCTCTTTGAATATTTTCTTCCATGATCAGGGATCCACTCTCTAATAAAAGTCACCACCTTGTTTGGTGCGAAAACATTGTTTCGATTTCCTGTGGAAGAAGACATGGAAAACCAGCACACAACGAAAAAAGCTAATTAGTTCTCGGTAGTCTTCAGATCAAAACTTAGGGTAAATAATGAAAAGAGTAAATGAGATCCAATTACCAGCATACGTCGACTTCTGACCTAATCGTACTGCTCTAATCTATGGTAAATTCATAAATTTACCATGATTCTTTCTCAATTAGCAGAAATTGAAACAAATTAGAGAGAGTTGAGAGAGAGAGAGAGAGAGAGAGCCAACCTGCTCAGGCTTGAGGAACACCACGTTTCCGAGGACAATCACAGTCCCAGATTCATCGAGAATTTTCGCAAATGCGTGACCTAATTCCGGACTCAAGCACACCTTGCCACAAATCTCCAAAAGTTCCGGATACGAGACGCAATCCTTCTCCATCTGCCTCAATTTCGACTTCACCATTTCGAGCTGCGACAGTCTGAGAATTTTCCTCGCGTCCATCACCGTCAAACTCTCCTCACGCGACTCCTCCGCCGCCTCCGGCCGCCGCAGGCCGTCGAACCTGATCCTGTCTCTGGAAATGTCCATCTCGCGAAGCTTCTCCAGCAGTTTCTCGCCGGACGGAAGGAACCGGACCGCCGACGGAGTCGCTGCCGGTTGGCGATGGAGATATCGGCGGAATATACCGTCATCTCCGGGATCGTGGGCTAGATTACTGGGCGACGTCTGATGACTCAGCGTGGCCGATTTGACGGCGGTGCGCGGTAAGGAAGTGCGGCAATTTGTGAGCGCCGGGTTCGTCATCCTCGACATACTAAGGAGGCGCTGAGGGATCATCTTGTTGAACGCCATTGATGAATTCTAATACAAAAGAAATAATTCTAGAGAGAGAGATAAATGGCCGAATTAGGTTTGATTGAAGATACGTTTGGTTTGGAGAGATGTTATGCCTCGTTGGACCGCCGCTATTTATAGCCCCAACACATATGAAAACTAATAGATATTTTTTTCTAAGGATGTCGAGCCAATCTGCTCGCATTTGGGCTGACGCTGTCGGATTGTCTGGCTATTCGTTTACGGTAATTTTGATTGTAATTTTTTCGGGTTAGAAATTTCAAACCCTATATTGTATATTTTTAATAAAGAAATGTATCAATAAATGAATTTTATTTCAACTCAAAACTAATATATAACTTTTATAAAAGTAAGAAAATATATTTTTCTTAATAGATTATTATTTTTTTAATTTTTAAATCTAACATTTTATATTAAATGTTATAGTAAAATATAGAAAAGCGAAATAATAAACATAACTTTCGAATATTGAATCAAAATGTATTTTTTCACATATATTTGAAAAAAAATCTTATTATACTAACTTTCAAAAGTTGGAAAAATAATAAATTAATGAAATTTGAAAAGTTAGTATAATAAGATTTTTTTTTTTTCAAATGTATGTAAAAAATGCATGTTGATTCAATATTCAAAAGTTATATTTATTATTTCACATTTTTATATTTTACTAGAACATTTAATATAAACCATTTAGATTCAAAATTTTTAAAATAATAATCATTAATGAAAAATGTATTTTTTTTTACTTTTCTAAGATTTACCTATTAGTGTTGAGTAGAAATGACATTCATTTATGGATGCATTTCTTTGTTAGAAATATATAATTATGAAGATTAATATAATAATTAAAAGAATTATTATTTTTTTTGAGCCCATCGATGCCGAAACTCGATAATTTAGGGTTATGGTTGAGAATTTCTAACCCGAAAACATTACAAACCGAATGACTCGTAACCGAATAACCGGACAACTCGATAGGGTTGGCCCGAATTCGAGCGGGTTGGCCTGATTGACATCCTTAGTTGGGATTGGGAAAGGGAAAGAGAAATGAGACGTATGAATATTTAGAAGAAAGCCAAAATATATATTTTTATAGCGGAAGTTATGTAATATGCGATGTGTCACTATGAGATGGATCAAAGCTCAAATCTGAACTCTTATATTTTCATTTTCTATGTGATGCTCTCTAAAGCAGAAGCACTCGGATCTCTTTATGGCACATGGGTTTATTAATTAAATTGGCCCGCAACGATAATTCTTCCACTTACAAGACACTTTTTTCGTCTCTCTGAATTGAGGAGTGGTGCGATGTTACCGAATGAATGCAGGCTCGCTGGAGTTTGAGAACGGCAATCGAGATTAATAACGAAACTTGAGCTTAGAGAGTAAGAATAGAAGAGAAAGAAAGTAGTACATTCATTTCACAAAAATGTAAAAAGTGATACATGTTTCTATTAATAGTCTTGCACATCAGCTAACTAACCACTCCTTGCCATGTCATCTAACTAATTCTTAATAGTTTAACTAATTTCATTTTTGTCTTCTTCTTCCTTTGTTTCCCAACTTTTCTTCTGTTGTCGTTGCCAATCATTTTTCTTCCCGTCGATCATATTTCTTCTCTACCATGTACCATATCATCCGCCTCTTGTCCTCAATATTTGAAATCTAGAAATTTTTGCATGAGATCATAAAGGTATTCCCAAGTGGCATCCTCTTCGAATGAATTCGACCACTATACAATGACCTAAATAGTTGTATGATTACCTTTGTTGACCATCCTTCGGTCTAATATCTTGATAGGCTCCATCATCGATGTTTGGCCAAGTGTGGGTAGTGCCGCTACAATGAGTGTAGCAGCTCACACTTTCTTCTTTAGCTACGAAACATAGAATATCGGGTGAAGCTTGGACGACTGAGAAAGTTGTAGCTTGTACGCGACCGGCCCAAATTTATCAATAACTTTGAACGGGCCGAAATAATGCAAACTTAGCTTCTGAAATTGTCGATCACGGAGAGAAGTCTGTCGATATAGTTGCAATGTTAGGTAGACCCAATCTCCTATGGCAAATATTCTCTCGATGCGATGTTTATCATGTTGTTGCTTCATCCATTCATGTGCTCGTGATAGGTGGTGTTTAAGAACTTAGATCATCTCATCTAGAGCTATCAAACTTTCGTCCATCGGATGAACTATGGAATCCCCTTTTAAATATGGAATATGGAGTGCATGAGGATGAACATATAATGCTTCGAATAATGTCATGTCAATGGTGGAATTATGACAGGTGTTGTACCGAAATTTCGCTAGACTCGACCATCGACTCCAATGAGTTGGCTAATCTCCACGCATGCACCTCAAATAAGTTTCTACACTCTATTTAACCATTTCGGTTTGGACATTCGATTGTGGGTGGTAAGTAATAGATAAGTTGAGTTGCACCCCTTGAAGTTTCAAGACATCGTCGCTAATCAAAACATATGACAAACCATATAATTTAAAAACATGGTCCATGAGGGGTTGAGCTACTGTCATGGCTGTATAGAGATGAGATAATCCAATAAAATGTGCATATTTAGCCAATTTATCCACTACCACCTATATTATGGATTTCCCAAAAGAGAGAGGTAGACCTCTGATGAAATCGAAACTGACCTGTGACCAAGCTTCAGCTGGAATAGGTAGAGGTTATAGTAATCATGGGTATGCACTGTTGTCATACTTGCATCTTTGGCATATATCGCAGCATCTAATATACTCCCTGATGTGTTTTTCCATTCCCTTCCAATAGAATATGGCAGTCAACATTTTTTGAGTCGCTAGCATACCCGAGTGACCACAAACACAAGAATTATGAAAAATTTTGATGATGTGTTGATGTTGAGGAGTATCGTTTTCCACCACTAATATGTCATTTCTTCTCAATTTCCCCCCATTCCAAGAATATTTATCATCATGAATTACTTTATGTTGCAATTGTTCTATCAAAACCTTCAATTTTGGATCCTTATTCCAACTTTCAGCAATGAGTGGAAATGGATTTTTGGAAGCAGTGGCAATATCCATGCCTAAGATTTTTAGGGTGTGTACCTTAGAGAGTGCACCTGCTACTACATTCTCATTTTCTTTGTTGTAAACGATGTCAAAATCGAAGGCCATCAATTTGGATAACCAAGAGAGTTGACCTGGTGTGGTGAGTTTTTGTTGTAATAGGTAAGCCAAGGTTTTGTGGTCTGTTTTGATAGTAAAATGCCTTCCCCCTAGATAGTAACTCTAGTGTGTAGTCACAAAAATAGCCAAAAGCTCTTTTATCATATACAGAAAGTTGTTTAAGCTTTGGTGACAAGGATTTGATGATAAAAGCAATGGAATGTCCTTACTGCATTACAACAGCTCCAGTACCCAAGCTAGATGCATCGGTCTCAATCACAAAAATTTGTGAAAATTTGGATAAATCTAACACATGTGGTATAAGCAAAATCGGATAAAGCTAGCACATGTGGTCTAAGCATAATTTTTTCAATTCTTGGAATACCTCATCTGCATGTTCATTCCAAATAAAGTTGTCCTTCTTAAGAAGATTAGTTAAAGGCTTGCAAACTTGATCATATCCTTTAATAAACCTCCTATAGTACCAGTAAGGTCAAGAAATTCTCTCAACTGAGTAATATCTTTAGTTAATGGCCATTCTTGAATAGCTATCAACTTCATATGATCTGTTTAAACAATTTGTGTTGTGATCACATGGCCAATGTATTCTATATTAGGTTGAGCAAAAGCACATTTGCTACGTTTTGCATACAATTAAAGTCTGTTCCCTTAACTTCTCAAAGACCAGTTCCAGATGATGTAAGTGTTCTTCTAAGCTACGATTGTACATAAGTATGTCATCAAAGAATACCAAGACTAACCTTCTCAAAATTAGTGTGAAGATGCTATTCATTAAATCTTGAAACCTTGTTGGTATATTCCAAAAATGATATCACAACAAACTCATAGTGACCATCATGAGTTCTAAAAGTTGTCTTCATGATATCTCCCAGCTGCATTCGAATCTGGTGGTAGCTATCAATTAAGTCTATTTTGGAAAACATCACTAAACCATGTAGTTATTCCAACAACTCCTCAATTAATGGTATTGGGTATTTATCCTTGATAGTGTGTTTGCTTAGGGCCTTGTAGTCATGCACATCCTCCAAGTTACATCATTCTCCTTCACCAATACCACAGGAGAAGAGAATGGACTATTACTATGTTGAATAAATCCATTCTTTAATAATTCATCTACCATCTATCACATCATTTTGTATCGATGTATGTCTATAAGGTCTTGTACTGATAGGTTGTGTCCCTTCCTTCAACACAATTTGATGTTTATGACTCATAAAATGTGGTAATTTTATAGCTTCCTTGAAGATAGCATCTTGTTTCCTCAAGAATTCCTGCACACGCAACCACTGCATATTCCTCTCCACCAACTTCCATATTATCTAATGAAGTTGTAGTCTCTTCCTTCTAAACTCTGAAACAACATAGTTGAATTTCATTACATTGAGGAGGCTCTTACTCGAGACTTGTTGGAGTTTGTCTTAAACTGCACTTCCCCTTAGTACATGTCTATTCACTTGCAATTTAAACTTCATTTTGAGATTCTCAACATCCCACTATAATACTCCTAAATTTTCTAACTAATGTATTCCCAATAGCATGTCACAGCCCTCCAGGAAAAAGAGTAGAACATCAGTGGTAAACAATGTTCCTTGCAATGGTCATTGCATTCATTTGCACATAGGATCACATACCAAACTATTACCATATGCTACATCTACTTTTACAAGTTTCACGACAGTAACTTTAAGGCCTAATCCTTTGGCAAGGTTAAGGTCCGCGAAGTTGCGAGTGCTTCCTGAATCAATCAAAATCTGTAGTGCTCTTTTTCCACACTTCCCTGTCACTTTCATAGTTTTGTATCGTCATGCAGATGCACCATTAAATTTCCTTCTGAATTTCCTTCCTCATCTTCAAATTCCCTCTCTATGCCATGCATTTCAATCAAGAACAGTTGTTTTTTTTTTGGCATTTGTGACCTCTTTCATACTTCTCATTACACCAGAAACATAGAATTCAACACTATACAATATCCATTTGTTCTTAACAACAGGGGTAGAAGTAGGTAGTAATGTTTTATGATTTGGCAGCGTAGGTTTCTTTACGTTATTATAGCTATGCTCTGATGTACTAGATGATGTTTCTTGTAATCTAGCAAGGGCCAATGCATGAGTTAATATCTTTGGCGCGAACATTTTAATTGCTTTCTAAATGTGATTCTTCAAGCCATTCATAAAAAAAAAAAAAACTTATAGCATATCATTCGTTGATGTTAATTTTACCAAAAAACATCTCAAATTGGTCATAATAGTGTATGATCATACTTATTTGCTTCAAGTTTAGTAGTTCAGCCATAGGATCTTCAAAGAATTTGTCACCGAAGCGATCTTCCAGAGCTGTCGCATAATCATCCTCAGTATATCCATCGATCCTCCTTTGAATTTTACCCAATTTTGAAGCCATTGTAGAGCTCGCCTATTGAAGTACATCACGACCAATTGACTTTCGCATCCATCGGTGTTTGATCCACCGTAAGGAATATTGGCATCTAAATAACATCCATTCAGATCTTCTCATAAGAAAGCAAGAAATCCAACCTTCGACTGTCTTGTAGCAAAGTATTGAGATCGCGCTTGCGATCCTTGTGTCGTGTGCAAGTTTCCTACATGTTAATCTTGCAATTTGTTCATCAAATCGTTGTGTTGAAGGTATAGTGCCACAAAATCATCCTTCAACTCCTTCATTGATTGAGCGTGCATTTGGTCGAAATTATTGATCTTTGCCATCAACTCGTTCCTAGTTGTGCGCAAAGAGTCCTACAATGATTCTTCTAGCCGCTACATATCATCTGAATGTGTCTGAGTTGTCTTCAAAGATGCCAAGAAGGAGCTTTGAATACTACTTGGGGCTATATCACCGGAAGAATTCAAAATCATCGAAGTTTGCAAAAGACGATCGAGATTGATAACGAAACTGGAGATAAGAGAGTAAGAATAGAAGGGGGATAAAGTTGTAAATTCATTTCACAAAAAACGTAAAGAGTGATACATGTTTCTATTAAAGAGATAGACTATTTTTTGATTAATCTCGAGTAGGTATTCAGTGACCTCGCGGAGGGAGTCGAGGACGTTGAGCCCCACGGACATGGAGTTGATGGCGCGACTGGGGTTGGACGGGCGCTCAGCTTCGTACGGCGTCGGAAGGGTCGATTGGCGTGTCGGGAGTGGCTTAGTTCCTTGATCCATGACATCGTTTCATGGATTCCCATGATTTTTCCTTCTTTACTATCCGACGCCCTCTGTGGGGCAATTCATGTGATCCCTTATAGACCACTGCCAACCAAGTCCTAACTTGTGCTGGTCGGGATAATCTCCCTTCCAAATCGTTGTCTTCCTTCTTTCACATCTGCGTATCCGGGTGTTCAAGTAACTCTTTTAATATTTGAGCTCAACATTTTGTTCTTATTTCTACAATTAGAAGAAATGTTTCGTACATGCAGTCTTTCAAGTCACTTAGAATAAGACTACAATTGAATTACGAACACATAACTTTTTTTTACAGCAAACTTCTCAATTAATGTGTTGCCTTACACATATGTTCAATGCTAATCATAAATTTCATATATTCAATACTAACTATACATTTTACAAGTTTCTTTTCTTGAGATTACACGAGCTCGAACAAGCACACACCCTTTAAGGGCTTCTAGTACTTTTCATTATTGATAAAATACATTGGTGGCGTTTGATTTAAGTGATATGACATGATTGATAAAATAATCCAACTTAATCAAATATTTAGTCTGTGTAATTTGGTCCGTGATAAATTATTCGGTCCACATCTAATCTTCCAATTGGATGATTACTTATCGCCCCAAGTTAGGTTGATTATTCAATCATTCTTCGGTCCTATCAATTTTATCTATCTCATTTACCAAACCTAACGCCATCATAATTGGTATTTTTATCTTCATTACTAGAATTTCTCCAATTTTATACCCTTTAATGGGATATGAATAAAGTAAAATTAACAAGTTCCAATTCATCTTAATAAACAATTGATTATCTTATGCTATTTTTATTTATTTATCTAGACCAATCTTAAAAATAAACACCCTTTTAGATGACTTGAATCTCCTACAAAAGAATCTATAGAACATGTATATATAGTACACCTACCTCACACATATATTCTATATCTTTCTCCTTTTAACTATTAATGTAAGGGTAAGTCTCTTGCCGAATAAGCAATTGCATTAACATATTGTCAAGATGCTTCTCCATATAGGGACGTACTTACAAATAAGGATGTCAATCGGGCCAGCCCATCGGGTTTTGGGTCGGTCCTACTTGTATTACAGGTTAATCGGGTTGGAATTTCATCGGATTAGAAATTTCCAACCCTAACCCTAAACTTCCGAGTTTCAGGCTAGTCCATCGGGCTAAAAGAAAACGACAAAAAAAAAATTTAATCTATGTATTTTTTTATTCTTAAGAATTCTATATTTATAATATATAAATGTATACAAAAATTAAATATATAAATCATATGACAAATATAAAATTCAAAGTCTAAAACATTCTAAAAATAGTCAAAGATTATATAACATAAAATTAATGATAACATGTTCAAAAATAGTTTTGCCTCATAAAATCAAAGAGTCTCAGAAATGAATCTAAACTCTAAACACTTGAATAACATTGTTCTTCTACACCTATAATCTCTGAAGCTTCAGCTTGATAATTCACACTGAACACATAGATTTCAAACTCTTCATTGTTCATTAAAAAATTATAATATTAAAATATAATATAGTTTGATTTTTTTATAATTTTATAATAAAAATAAAATCTTACCATCAAAATAGATATGCAACCCATGTGCAAAGAAGAGCTTGCATTTTTCAGTATATTTGTTCAAAATGTGTGCTCTAATACAAAAGGAAAATCGTTGTTATAAGAATGTTAAGCACATCACACGCCATCCAATCAAGTTCTCCAAAATGTGATGCATGATTTCTCCAATGTTTAATGAATGTAAAATATTTAATTGGGATAATTTTAAAAAATATAATTAAACTCAAACACGATTAAATATTACTAGTGTAAAAACTTAAAAAAAAAACATCGGATAAAAATGTCGTTGGGTAAATCTTTTGTTATTGAATGATTTAACTTAAGAATATGTTATTATTGATCTTGATATGATAAAAAATAGTATTTAAGAATTTTAAAATTAAAATGAAACACAAATGTGTTTTGTTAAATTATTAAAGCATGTTTCATAATATTGGTTATAGTGAATTTGAATTTTCCAATTTATTTATCTATTATTATTATTTATGTTAGTAAAAATCTAATGCATATATATATAATATAAATTGAAGGATTAATTTTGTTTTATGTTTTTGTAGTTATCAATTTTATCAAAATTATCATTGAAGTATTAGATCAGTTGCACCTAGAGCCAGTCCATTAGGTTCCGGGTTATGAGCTAAACAGGTTACGGGCTAATCGGACCAGAATTTTATCGGACTATATATTTACAACCCTAATCCTCTAAAATTACCGGCTAGTCAAGTCAGTCCAAAAAATTCGGACCGGAGTAACATCACTAGTATTTATATCAATTAATAAAACAAGTGGCCATAATAAAACAAGTGGCCATCAACCAAAAATCTTCCCAAAAATAATGAAATGCGCCAATGATTGGCAAAGCGGACCTCTCAATAATTGGAAAATTTTGCGTGAGGTCATTTTATCATGGAAAAAAGTAAATTAGAATTGAAATCTATACAGCTATCAAAATTGATCTGATGATTCAATAGAGACTGTGTCATAACCTAGCCCGTCTGATAGCTCCAGAAACTCATTCCCAATTACATATATATATGTAATTATAAATATGTAACTGAAATGTGAGTTAAAAACTCGTATGCATGTTTAATTATCTACAAATTTCAGTCAATATGAATTAATCCAACTACATCATATGTTATTTGGTCATCATATTCATACGGTTGATGAAACTAAAATTGATCGAAACTACAACATGTTTAGCAGAATGTTAGCATATCCGATGGAAAATTTTGAATTGCTAGGGAGAAAGTGATACTCGTGCAATAGATTGAGGGAAACTTAGATGTCTATGCATCTCTAATTAAGTTGAAAAATATGCATGGTTTGTGTGTGTGTGTATATATATATATATATATATATATATATATATATTTACGTCACATATACTCAAATAGAATTGTTTGTTGATGTATGCATTAATATCCTATATATTCTATCAAATGATATTGTGTGAATCACAAAGTAATAATGATCAATAACGCAACAAAACCAGTTACATGACCAACCAACATATTAATTAATCGGTACATAATAAATGGTCCCCAATCAATCATAATTCAAATTTATTTTTACAAGCTCGTGTGTTAGCTAGCTAGCTAGACATGGCATTTTTGGTTTCTATAATTGGTTGCAAATTTTGGTTGACTTCACGATCGGAAAGTGAGAAAGGGAATATGCAGCACAAGAATCAGCATCCAAAACCAGTTGACAATTGTAGCTAACCCTACTTAATTACTTCAACAAAGATCATGTGACTTTTCAACCATAAACATGTGAACATTGCAGAAATTAACATCATCACATATCTCTGCACCTTCACTTTTCTAATAATGCTAAATTTTACTTGTCCCAAATTTTCGACCGCATACACACTAAAGCTCACTACTTGTGTCCTATAAATATGGCCTAACTCTTACTCAGCATAGCTTCTTCCATTTTTTCCCATCAAATATACACATATACATTTTTTTTTTCCTCTCAAGATTGATTAACCATATACATATGTATTTTTTTGGAATGGTGATGAGGATTTCTAGGGAAGACGACTATGATGATGATTATGGATGGACAGCCAAGATGGATATGATAAAGAAGCGTTCAACTGTGCTAGCAAAATCTACATGGATGACGCTGTGTCGGGTTGGGCAAGAAGATCCATGTCGGGTGTTTCATGCTCTCAAAGTAGGGTTTTCTCTCACACTGGTTTCCTTGCTGTATTTGTTAGAGCCCTTCTTCAAAGGCATTGGACAGAATGCTATCTGGGCCGTCATGACCGTAGTCGTCGTGCTCGAGTTCACTGCTGGTATATAATCAGCAACTCTCTCTCTCTCTATACACACACACACACACATGTGTTCTAGCTTATAAAGCTTGTCATCAAAATTTAGGTGCAACATTGTGCAAAGGGTTGAATAGAGGCATCGGCACGTTGGTAGCAGGATCGCTGGCATTTTTGATTGAGTTCATTGCTCAAGAATCTGGCCAAGTGTTTCGTGCAATCTTTATAGGAGCTGCGGTTTTTTTTGTTGGTATGTATCTATCAACTTAAACCCTAATAACTCTCTTCCTCTCTCTCCCTCTCTCTCTCTCTCTCACACACACACACGAAAAAAGGAGTAATTAATTTGTTTGAACTTTGTATCAAGGCACGGGGGCGACCTACATGAGATTTTTCCCTTACATAAAGAAGAACTACGACTATGGAGTGGTGATATTCCTCCTAACATTCAACTTGATCACGGTGTCGAGTTACCGGATTCACAACGTGCTTAAGATAGCGCAAGATCGGTTTTATATGATAGCCATAGGCTGTGGGATCTGTCTCCTTATGAGCCTTATAGTTTTCCCAAATTGGTCGGGCCAACATCTTCATAATTTCACCGCCTCTAAGCTGGAGGGATTGGCTACTTCCATTGAAGGTAAGCAACAAGATTTACTTGAGAATTTGCCTTAAAGATAACAAATTTTCTGTGCAAACTGATAACTTCATTTTCATCAACTTTGTTCCTTGTGTGTATTACAGCTTGTGTGGCTGAATATTTCAGCAATGAAAATCAAAATGAATTAGTGGCGAAAGAATCATCAGAAGACCCTATTTACAAAGGCTATAAGGCCGTTCTCGACTCCAAATCAACTGATGAGACATTGGTACATCCTCCCTCTCTCTCTCTGTGTAACATTCATATATGCTCCATGCATGTTATTAAGTTTTGTATAATGTTTAGTTGCCTTCAAACACATTAATTTTTGCCAATTTTTGCATATGTAAAGTTTTATTATTTTCTCCAAAACAATTTTTCGACTATGCACATTTATTTCAAGTAGGCATGTCGGTGCCACATCAATTTAATTTGGCTGGATAGTTAAATTAGGACAAAATTGACAAGTATAAAGAATGTGTATTTGGAGAAACAATTGAAAGTTCGCGTGAAAAAATTAGAAATGTACAAAAGTTTGTGTATTATAACCATTTGTATGATTATATAAGTATTTTGAAAATTTATGGTATTTGGTTGAATGGGTTTATAGGCGATGCACGCAAGTTGGGAGCCATGCCATTCAAGCAACTGCGAGAGGGTGCCATGGCAGCACTATGTAAAGCTAGGCGACGTTCTCCGCCATTTCGGATACACCGTTGTTGCTCTTCATGGATGCCTTCGTACTGAAATTCAGGTCTCTCTCTCTCTCTCTCTCTCTCTCTCTCTCTCTCTCTCTCTCTCTCTCGTTCATTAGGTAATAATAATGGTTATGGTTGATCAGACTCCAAGATCGGTTCGTGCTCTTTTCAAAGATCCATGTGTTCAGCTGGCAGGAGAGGTAGCCAAAGCACTGATGGAACTGGCTGACAGCATAAGGCAGCGCCGCCAGTGCTCGCCGGAGATTCTCTCTGACAACCTCCACCAAGCCCTACACGACCTAGACGCCGCCCTCAAGTCTCAGCCCAAACTCTTTCTAGGCCCCAGCTCAAACGCCACCAACAGCATGTTGGCCATGGCAGCCGCTGCCTCAGCCAGGCAGAACTCCTCGCTGCCCAGTGTGAAAACAGACTCGTCGGCACTGCTCCAGTGGAAGTCCAAAAGGGCGGCAGCCGCCGCCAATGAACAGGCCAAAGAGCTCGCAGACAGGAAGTCATCGCTGCGCCCCACGCTGAGCAAGATTGCCATCACCAGCCTCGAGTTTGCGGAGGCGCTGCCCTTTGCCGCCTTCGCCTCATTGCTCGTTGAGACAGTGGCGAGGCTCGATCTGGTGATCGATGAGGTGGAGGAGCTGGGGAGGGTTGGTAACTTCAGGGAGTTCTGTGCAGGTGATGATAAAGTCTGCCATAAACCTACAAGGGGAAAAGATGCACCATTGCAGAACCATTTGCCGTCCCATGGAGTAGATTGATTATTATGCAGGATACTCTCTCTCTCTCTCTCTCTCTATCTCTCTAAGTTATAATCATTTTCCCGCAAGAAGGAAGGGATACTCTAGCTTCTCGATGTTACTATACTTCCCTTTTCTATTATGACTTGTTTTTATGCTATCTTACCTATTCATAAAAAGATTTTCATCTAGACAATCCAACAGTTTCCAAGAAATGACAACACTCAATGAAATTAACCAAAAAAAGAAAAACGGTAAAACAACAAAGGAAAGCATAAAGCCATAAAAGAATTTGCAGACAGAGAAGTAAATTGCAATGCACAAGTTTCAGTTCTCAGCAAGAACCTAAACGGGCTTTGAACATAGCTATTTACAGTTGAATAAAAAAGTGAAACATAATTTCATCAATATGTTACAGTTCAAACAATCTACACGTGATCTAGCATTATACGGGATGAAGAAAATGAGGAGGGGGGGGGGGGGAATGTAGCAACTGATCCAGTAGAACTATTTTCTTTCTGTGTTGCAGTTAAATATATGTACAAAGTGAATATTTCCCTTCTAAAGCCAGGTAGGTATAGTTCGTTTCTCCAAAGCATGTTGAATGCTCATAAAGAATAATTGGTAGATGGCTTCTGTTCAAAGTGGTAATAGATCAAACAATATGGCATTGCATAAAATTTTCTCTCTCGTTGTACATAAGAACTGGGCATCTCACTTTCGACTTACTAGGTGTATGTGGATTGATGAAAATTCATCGCAGCTTTCTGCTTGGGGGGGAGGGGGAGCTACTTCCACCCACTTCAGGTTCTTCAGACGAGCTTCCTTAGTTGAGGGAACCGTAATCTCAATCTTTTCCACCTGCTGTTTGCCAGTAGCGGATGCAGATCCAG
>JAYDZE010024986.1:0-27696 GCA_034509125.1 Monilaria moniliformis
GCAGCTCCCAGAAGTAATATCGGCAACCTCAGAGATCTCATTGTAATCTTCTAGATGGTGAACAGAACCTTCCTTTGGGTGCAGTAACAAGTCATAGCAAGTCATAAAACATGTCTCTGGGGCATCAAGAAGAAACTGCCTTACATCCATTACAGAATCTCCGGGGCTTAACTGTAAAAGCCAAGTGACTGAATCAATGAAACCTATATTCAAATAAGAGAATAAAGTAGTAATAGATCTTCATATCAGATTATCAATGAGTATGAAACAACAGATAACAGTATATTCCAGTGGTGCTGCATAGAGGGCTAACTACATTTAAACCATATTCAAATATCTTTTGAATTAGCAATTAACTCAGCTTACTTGCAGCTCAAGCTTCTCTCCTCCTTGTGTTTTCACAGGAACAGGATATAGATGAACCTCAGCTGCCATGGAAGGAAAAATAATCATTTAGCATATGCTGCCGCGTAGATGCGTGAAATGTTAGTCCATGTATATTCTTCATGTTTGTACTTGTGCAATTTGCAGAATCAAAATTAACTGTTCGGGTGCATTCTCAATCTAGACAAGAAAATAATAAGGAAACAACCCATTCAACAGACAGTTCTACCAAGCCAATTAGAGGTATAAGTGTCAATGTCTAAAAGTTTACAGAAAATACAAAAAAAAATGCCAAAGACCACCAATAAAGAAAGGCTGGATACTACTTGAATGCCTAGTTATGTATGAGAAAAGACCCCGGATTACAGTCAATACGGAAAAAAGGAAAAGAAGCTTCTTGAAGATGTCATGTTCGTCATGACAAAAACTGCAAGCCTTTCTTCAGCAAGGTTATACTTTTTGAGTTCGGCATCAGATATTCACACCTTTTAAACATCGCACTACTTATAGGAATATTCTATTTTTCTACTAAATCAAAGTGAGGCTTCCAAGCTTTACAAACTCAGTAGCAGTCAGCAGAGGCTAAGAGGAAAGAAGAATGTCATTTTGGGATTTTACACATTAGAAAGTCATTGAGTATTTACATCAGCACACAACACGTTGCCAAGACCAGCATAATTCAGAAGTAGAACAAACTGCTCCACATAACTGCCACTAAAGGTGTGAAAACAGTGTATAGCTAAATATGAACATAGATCATAAGCAGAGCCATGCTGCGACTTCCAAGACTCAATCTTGACAATGAATTATTGCCAATTCATGTTTTTGTGCAGCTAACTGATTGACCATCAAGAAATGCTTGGGTTAAATTCAATTTCCAACTACTGAAAAATAACTAAAGAACTAAATTTTCAAATAGGTCACGGGTGGAAAGATTTCTCTTAGATGCTTTCTAATGACATTACTGCTGAAGAAGGGTAAAATGATTTCTCTAAAATTCTTTTTTATGACATTATTGTTGAAAAGAGGAAGTGAAACTACAAAATACAATTGCTGACTTAAAAACCAGAATAAAGGTCCCACCTTGCTTCGCTTGATGCTGCTCTGATGAGTTATCCTGTTCCTTCACCTCCGGCTTTGTTTCAATTGATTCACTCAAGCTTTTATCTCCATTGGCCTCTGAAGCAGTGGAGCTATCATTTAAGGGAGCATCGGAATAGACGGGCAGTTCTGACGGATTCGCAGCACTTTGTTGCGACCCTTTACGGTTCTTTCCCTTATTCGACTTTCCCGCCATCTTTGACCCTTACATCAGGAAATAAACACTAGTAATTAGGAAAAGTAAACGCTAAGCTCACATGTAACAGCAACTCATGAGATTCCCAAAAGACACAAACACATGCAACATGTGTGTAGAAGACAAAACCACCTAGACAAAATAATAGGGTTTCTCTTCTACAGCCCAATAATATTATTAATGACCTTTCTCATCCATGCATACAGCACTACACAAAGTCGATGCATTCTCACCTTACAGAAAAAAGGGGCAGATTTCACAGTCAAAGCACGAAGAAAAATGATTAAGTCTAAATGATGTTCGCGGCAACGGCAAATATGATCCACAAAAGATAAAATAAACCATTTTGAGAATCGAATAGATGAAATCCAAATAATAATACGGACAAAAAAAAGAGGCAAAAATTCAAGCTGAAAGATAGCAAACCACTAAGCACAAACCTCAATCCAAACCCAAACAGCAAAAATTAAATGCAAATCAATAAAGCATCAATAATTATATATGCATAAGAAGATATGCAGTTATAGATTTAAAGAAACTAATTAAGAGTAATCTATTTTGTATGGAAAATTACTTATCGGAGAAAGGAGAGAATCGGAACCCCAATGAATTGACAAAACCAGTAAATAGTGAGTAGCTGCGACAGGGTTTTGGGGTTTTGGTTGGTGGCTGAGGTTTTATGAAATTAGGGGAGAGAAAGGTAAGCGAGAGTTTGTGAGAGACTGAGAGACGGCGGATTCTTGTTTCTTGAGACAAATTTATAGTATTGTATTTTTTTTTCTTTTTTTATGATTTTCTATAATTGGCACTCTCATTTCGCTTTTATTTGTGTTGTTTATTGTAACGCAAGCCATGTTACAATACGATTAGATAATACGCAAATGAAATTGTAAAATAATATTGTAAATTTTCATTGAATAAAGGATTAGATTGACCCATAAACTTTCCGCTCCAGATTTCCTTTTAAATTGTTTTTTTTTAATATAATAATATTAATACCATATAGTAATAATCCTCATTTTGGCGATTTTTGATCAAGTCTATGAAGATAATCAAAACTAATAGTAAGTCATGAATTTAGAAAAACTAAAGTATAGTTGATTTTCAATTTTTCGAACAAAAATGCCCCGGATAAATACGAGCGTTTTTTTTAACCGTGCCATAAATCTTTTTGGCTATCATTTATCTCTCTCTAATTTTCTATCTGTGTCTGTAACCAAACCGTCACTCCATCAAACGCTGACAATGGCTTTCGAATAAATTCTTATGGTTTTCGAACGAACTCTTGGGATTTCTCCGTCGGCAGCGCCCCCACCTAAAAACTCTAACACTTCTGAAACTGCAGTATGCAATACGTCGACGTAGCCGCCTACAAGCCCATACACTTCCTAACCAACTACAGAATGCAGTCCGTTGTGGTGGCGCCGCTTGCAAACCCAAACATTAATTTGTTTCCGGTAGTTTTTTTATATTTTCAGAAACAACGATGTTGACGGGATTTTTAGAATTTGAATGGTCTTTTTATTTTTGTTGGAGATTCCGTATGCACGATTGTTTAATTTTTATTGTTTTGTTTTGGTGTGGTTGTTGTTGTTGGAAAATTTTGGTGTTATTGAATATCATTCCTAGGGGTGCTAATTCGGATACCGGGTATCGGGTAATACCCGACCCGACCCGATACCCGTCGGGTATCGGGTATTCGATACCCGCGATTGTCGGATGCGGGTACGGGATCGGGTATTAAAGTTGGCGGTAATTCGGGTATCGGGTTTACCCGATCGGGTATCGGGTACCCGCAATACCTGATTTTAAATTAAATAGTTAATTAAATTTAATTTTTAACATTTAATTAATAACTTGTTGAGTAATTGAGACTCAGCAAATCCGTCCACTGTTCTGTTCTGTTCCATAATCGTGCATTCAACTGAAAAAATTGCAATAATTTGATAATGGAAAAACAAGACCAATAGATATATGCTACCACTAATTAAATATCTCATTCATACTAAAAAATAAATAAATCAGTAACCTTGTTATCTCAATGTACGTATATAATGATACAATCATTTTATTTATGATTACTACACATGTACTAAAATACATTGTTACACTGATTACTGAAACTTTTTTATTGACAAACATATATTAATTCTGATAAGAAGAAGAAAAAAAAATTAAAAAAAAAAAAATTGAAGAGGTTGGGTGTGGGTACCCGCCGGCGTCGGGTACGGGTACCCGCGTCGGGTACGGGTACCCGCGTCAGGTAACCGGGTACCCGATTTTAAAGTCGGGGTCGGGGTCGGGTGGATATTTTTCGGGAATTTCGGGTGCGGGTAGCAGCCCTACGCACGTGTTCTGCGACGATTTGTATTTTCCTCTATTTTGGAATGAATTTCCTTGTTATTTCTGCTTGCAACTGCTCCTTTTTTCGCCATCTTCCTTTTCAACCACACCAAAGTATTCAACTTTGATAAGTCAATTGCAACGTATGTGGGATGTGGATCATTTTAGGGACAATAATTAAGTAATATGTATGAATTAAACGATGAACTAGCAAATATATATCATCCTATTTATCTAGAAAAATACATAAAGATAATAATTTATAAGTTCTACTAGAGTAAACAGCAATTTAGTTTTATAGCATTTGTAAAGGCTGACAACAAATTTTGTCAACAATGGAAATTGTAACACCCCTTACTCGATTACTGAATAATCGAATAAGTGGCGTAACGATCAGACAAACTATATATATTTTCTGACTATATTAATATTATTATTAATTCGATCAGTCAACGAAATTCAAATATTTATATTTGCTATTTAAAACTGATAATGAAATACAATTTCTTTCTCAATGAAATATAATTCTTGTTTAATGGCTTCTATATCATTTAACAGTTCTCTATAAACAAATTGATCGTTTCTTTCCTATATTATTTTGAACAACGTGCGCTGCAATGTTATATGCCAATCTGTAAATACGTACATCCATGATAGAAAGAAAAAAAAAACCCGCAGAAATTCAGTGGCTGTGAAAATATTTATTTCAAGCTAACTGTTCCTATTTATAGTTCAGTTTTATCGACTGCTGTGACTTTATCTATTAATTAGTCCTTTCAAATTTTCATATGCATATATATCGATATATCTATATATATTAGAGTTTTTATATGTTTATTCTTCATTTATCACATCATTCCTATATATAGGGTAGGGTATAGTCAAACTAAAGCCTCTTTAGAGTATAGAATGATGAATTCATATTGATTTATTATTCTAAATTGGACGAGGGAGAAGAGAAACCTATGATTGTATTTTAGTTAGATGTTTAAAAAATATGGTCTGTAACTAAAACTGATCTACTATACTTTTTATTCAAACATGAGAGTAAAACATGGTTTCCCCCATACAAAAAAAAAAAAAAAATTAAAAATAAATAAATCTTGTTTCGGTTTGAAGGGTATGGATCATGTTGTGTATGGGCCTGAAAGAAGATCAAATTTTGACCCAGTTTCTTAATTTCTCCTTCATAAACAACTATGGGCTTAAGTCTTTCAAATAAAATTGCCAAGTTGTCAAAACATTTATCAGATTCAGATTGGCGTTTTCTCCTTCATAAAAAACTCACATGGTGGCTCTTATGCTTTGTCGAGGTGTCTTAATTGAAAGAGCGTCGCGTCATAACCAATGTTATTTCTCACACGCGATAAGTCTTCTACTCAAACTCAAAGAACTTCACAGACAACGACCATTTTCTGAAAAACTGATTTTAAAATTTAAATAGAACGTCATGATGCTCCAAAGACCTCAAATAAACACCTTAATATCACAAAACTTCAACGATACCGTCCTATATAACAAATAAAATAGGAAACTAGGAGTTAAATTATAAAAAAAAATAGAAAACTAGGACACGTAAAAAAAAAAAAAGGAGCAAAAAACAAAACACATATATTACCAGAACATCCAAATTATAATTATCTGGGCCAGGAATTGGCTTAGCGTGTTGATGTCAAGTGAATGATCCCATCACGAAACAATGGCTTAACATTAAACTTTTTGAAGCCAATAGTAATTTCTTAAATTGAAAAGCCAACGCTACAAAAAAAATAAAAATGGAAATTACCGACATATATTTTCGTTGGTAAACTTCAAAAATCCGTTGGTAATCCTGATTACCGACAGATTACCAATAGATACTTGACGTCACTATAATAGTTGTTGGTAAAAAAACACCGACGAATACTGTCTGTGGGAAATTTTACCGACGGACTACCAACAACGGAATCTGTCAGTGATCTTTGTCATCTGAAAATAAAAAAATATATAAAAACCAATTAAATTACATCTGACTTTACTTCAATAGCAACATCCACCTCCAATTAAAATAGCCATCACTATATCACCATCTAATATCCAAAGACCAAAAATATATGAATAAAACCAAGTACCATGGTGAGAGAGTATCAATTTGTTGCTATTGAAATTACTATAAGGGAGTGTTTGGTAGAATGTATTTGAAATTGAATTGGAATTGTAATTGTATAGAATTGAATTTGAAGTTATAATATTCTAATTAATTCCAAATCTTTTGTTTGGTTAAATTAAGTAATTGATATGGAATTGTATTGTAATTCTAAATATTTTGTTTGGTAAGTCAAAAAAGTAACCAAAATTTGAAATTAACTTTTAATTGAATAATTTATTTTATATTTATATTTATATTTATTATGTAGCAATTAGAGTATTTGTATGTGTGTGTGTGTGTATTTTTCAGTTATTTTATAAATCTGACACTAAACAAATCCATGGTACCAAACACACCCTTCCATTATATTATTTATTTTATATAATCCAAATACATATTCGTAGGCATTAGCATACACTTAGTTCAGTAGAAACTTAAATGAAAAAACCAAAATAATTGTATTCTCATCAAATGAGTAAATATGTTATGTTTTTCTAAAAAATCTAAAGAACAAACCATGAAATTTTTGAAAAAAGTGACTAAAAATTGAAAATAATTTGAAAATTAGATGCCAAAAAAAAACTAGAGTGTGTGTGTGTATGACTGTGAGTGTGTGTGTGTGTGTGAGGGAGAGAGAGATGTACGTGTGTGTGTGAGAGAGAGAGACAGAAAAAGAGAAAGCGAGAAAGAAAGAGTGTGTGTGTGTGTGTGTGTGTGTGTGTGAGAGAGAGAGATAGAGGTGTGTAAGAGAGATAGAAAGAGAAAGAGGGTGTGTGTGTGTGAGAGAGAGATAGAGAGAGAAAGAGAGAGAGAGAGAAAGAGAAAGAGAAAGAGAAAGAGAAAGAGGGTGTTTTTGTGCGTGTGTGAAAGAGAGAGAGAGAGATGGCGTGTGTAAGTTTTTGTGTGTGTGTGTGTGAGAGAGAGAGAAGGCTCATGCACATTCTAAAACACATAAGTGTCAATAACATCCATCCACCATTTTTTACCTTCAATGTCAAATCTTCCCACATCTGCAAATTTCACCACCAAAATCACAAATTAAATGACTTAAAACGAAATATGGAAATTTAAATATTGGTCGAAAGCAACGAAAATAAACATACTTGAAGGGTGCTTCTTGGGTAATGTATCGAACCAGAGAGAAGAATTCTTCTGCTTACATTGATGATAACAACCTTGTTTCCATAGCTCACACTAATTATAGGTTTAGCCTTCAATGATGTTTTCCTTACTCCTACTTGATGAACTGTGCACATAAGAAAATTTAGCATAAGTTGACACATAAATGGAACAATTTTATGCAAATTGCCCTAGATTAGGAGCTTTGAGATTTCAAAAAAACAATGATCTGACAATTCAACAATGTCAAATTTTGATCTTCGCAAAAGTAAATGTATAACATGATAACCAAATAGCATTCAAAAACACCCCTTTGATAGGTAATAACTAGCAGCAACACATCCTAACATAAAGAAACTGGGAATTGATGTGCTAAAACCCGTAAACTTCATTCCATGAGGAAACTTAGTTATATAACATTTCAAAAGAAAATAACTCAAGCACTCAACTGACCGAAAACTAGATTCATTCACACAGAACGAATCCTCTAAATCCTAATTCCAGGAGTCAAGAACACAACAAACAAATAGAAATCACAAAAGTCAAAAATCCAAATCACTGTAACGGAAACGATTCGACTCAATAAATTGCCGCATAAACAATTTTTTTTAAGTGATTGAATAATCAGACTGAAAGTAAGAGATTTCAACAAAAGAGGACAAAATTAAGCTGACACAAAAAGAGAAATTAATGTCGAAATTTTTTAAATATATCGAGGAAGTACCTTGTTGGCGTCGTCGAAGGGGTTAGTGTGTGCAAGGAAGGCAAAAATATCTTTTTTTGGAGAGGATGTCACAAACGCCTGGATGCGAGAGAAGCAAGAGGTGGTGGTGGTAATTGGATGGGTCAAGGGAGGTGTCTGGCAGCACGGATGCAGAGAGGGCGGTGGGTAAAAAGAGTAGGCATAGGAGATGGGGCTGTTAATCTGACAATGAATGGAGGTGGGCATGCTTTTGTATATGAGTTTAGGGTTAGGGTTACTGATAATGGGCTTTGGGCCTTTGTATAATACATTTACCAATGAAAAAAAAATCTTTTGGTTTTACCGAAAGACTAAAATCTGTTGGTAAAAATTAATTTTTATTTAAATTTATTTTGAACTACTACTTTGGGTTTAAGAAGAGTTTGAAAAAATAAATATTGCGACGTCGTAATAATTTGTCATACATACTTTAGGTATAAGAAACACGAACCAATTTGTATAACAACTATGGCCACGGTGGTTGTGGCCATCGTGGCTCACTGTTGTAGCTTACAGTAATAGCCCATAATGGCACCCACGATGGCATTCAATTATCATGGCTTTAAGAAAAAATTATAGTTTTGTGACATTTATGTAAACATGTGTAATCTTGGAGATGTTTTATGAATATTATAATGATTTATGTAGTATTAATAAATAATAAAAACTTTCACAAACTAATTTGCATAATCATAGTGTGATTTTCGACACGATAGACCCAGACTTACAAAAATGATAATATGTACTTATATTTTATAAATCATAATAATACACGCCATTTCTAGTGAAATCACGTATAATCTTTAAATGACTTGTTAGACATGATATATATTCAAAATAATTGATCATTGTTCATTCATAATACATAAATTAATGATTAAAAATACAAGATATAACAAAAACATTGTCTAGTTTTTAAGCACGGTGGTTGTGGCAATCATGGGAACCATCGTGACTCGCTTTCGTAGCTTATGGTGGTATCCCATGATGGCACCCACGATGACCTTCAATCAGCATTACTAAACAAATAAAAGATTCACAAACCAATTTGTATAATCATAGAGTGATGTTGGCCATGATAGACCCGCACTTACATAAATGATAATATGTACTCGTATCTTGGAAATCTTAATAATACACATCACTTCGAGTGAAATCATATATAATCTTTGAATGACTTGTGAGACATGAAATTTATATAAAATATTTGATCATAGTCCATTCATAATACATAAATTACTGGTTAAACATGCAGGATATAACAAAAATATTGTTTAATTCTTAAGGCCACGATGTTTGTGGCTATCATGGAAACCATCTTGGCTCACTGTCGTGGCTCACGGTGGTAGCCCATGATGGCTCCCACGACAACCTTCTACCATCATAGTCTTAAGAACAAATTATGATTTTGTAACTTTTATGTAGACATGTGTAATTTGGAGGTGTTTTGTGAATACTATAATGATTTATGTAGCATTACTAAATAAATAAAACTTTCATAAACCAATTTTTATAATCATAAAGTGATTTTCGCCACGATACACCCGAACTTACACAAATGATAATATGTACTTGTATCTTGGTAATCTTAATAATACACACCACTTCTAGTAAAATCACGTATAATATTTAATAACTTGTTAGACATGATATGTACTAAAATACTTGATCATAGTCCATTCATAATACATAAATTTCTTATTAAAAATGCAAGATATAATGAAAATCTTGTGTAATTCTTAAGGCCGCGGTGGTGGTGGCAGCTATCGTGGACACCATCGATTGTGTCCCATAGTGGTGGTCGTTATCGCGGGCATAATCATGGCTCACGATCTTTTCCAACGATAGTGGTGTCCATCGTGACTCATGGTCGTTTCCCACGATCGTGAACTAAGATGAGATCCACATAATTAGGTCAATTCTCAACCCTAATTCGCGCAGCGTCTCACTCTCTATAAATATTCTCACTACTCTCTTCGGTCTCAACCCTAATTGCCACCACTGTCTCACTCTCTCTATATATACTCTCACTACTCCTTATCTTCTCAACCTTATGTCCCACTGTCGCCTTACTCTCTTTATAAATAATCTCACTTCTCTCTTCCCTCTAAACCCTATTTTTCACAGTAGCGTCCAACCATTGTCACCTCCTTATGCGTCGCCGCCTCTAAATCTTAGGTGGCGTTGTCGTCTCATGCATGTCACTGCCTCATGCACCACCATCGGATATTTCTAAAGAATCTAGGAAGAACATATCTATAAGTGCGTGTATACAACCCCAAATAAAGCAGAAATAGTGTGTTTATCCAACTCCACGTCTAGGGTTGATAGTATAGTTCTCATTATTCCCCGTGATGTTGTGTCTATGGTTCTCACACACAGCAGCAATATGTGGAACATGTCGTACAATGAATTAACCAAGCAACATAGGTTTGGTTGCACACACTACCTCGTCTAAGGTACTAAGATTCATATAATTTTTACTTAGCATCTAGACCATTAAAAAATTGAAAGATGTAAAGGGAACAGTGTAACATCCATTTAGATTATGTTTCTGGAGTTCGATTAGAACTACCATATCCTGTTTCTACACAAACTCCTCATTCATCATTGATTTTGGCGATCTATCCTTGTCATGCTGAGAAGAATATTAGGCATAGAGGTGATCGGATACTTGAGTATCGTTTCAAGCAGAACATTAAATACAATTTCCTTGTATTTGTAAAAGATTGAATTCAATGTAATTTCGTTATGTTTGTAGAATATTGAATGCAATTTTCTTGAATAAAATTTAATAATAATCATTTGTGCTTTATGTTATTTTTTTGAGAAATTTGATGCTTGTTGTTCGTGATTGGGAGGACGTTGACTAATGCATGCATAATACATAAGTTACTGATTAAAAAAACAATGTATATGAAAATCTTGTCTATATTTTAAGGCCACAATGGTGGTGACCATCGTTGCCATCATCGTATCCCACGATCATGTGCTACAGTGGTGGTGGCCGTCTTGGGCATAATCGTGGCTCATGATCTTGTCCCACGGTGGTGGTGGCCATCGTGGGTACCATCATACCTCACGGTCATGTCCCACGATCGTAGCTCAAGATGAGATCCACATAATTCGGTTAACTCTGAACCCTAATTCGCGGGCACCATCGTGGGCCACTACCGTGGGCACGACCGAGTGTCATATAAGTATACACACAACACCATGTTCACAAAACCAAAACCATAGAATAACATAGAGCCATAAATGTTTAAATATATTTGCACTGCAACTACTCTCCTTGCATTGGACAACTTGATATGTTATGATCCGCATTCCGACAAACAATACATTTTTTATGCGCTTTCGATTCAAATCTTCTCCATCATTTTCTTCGGGAGTTACATTCAAATTAACACCACCGCTTATTGGAATGAACATTATTCATTTACACCTAGAACACACTTGATTATGATGTCTAGCCGCTGCATTCTCAACCAATGAACGAGGACGACTCATCCTTGGAAGGCTGACTTGTGGGACCTCTTTTGGTGGTTAAAAAATTATCAATGAGACATTCTTTGGAACATTCTAATCATCAGGATGTGGTATTGACATAATAATCTTCGTATAAGTCATAATCAAGGTGCGTTGTTTGAAATAGCGATTGACATAATAATACACTGATAAACTGGCATTGGGCCAGTCTGATACAAAAAAACATTTATCTCATACATGTAATATAATTCAATAAGTTGTTGATGAGTATGAAAAATTACATTATAAATGCAATTACGGCAATAGCGTGAAAACACGGGATCATGTCCAGATCAAACTCTCAACATTTGCATGTCCAACTCTCAAGGTTGATTGTATAAGTTGCTCCCTTTTTTCACCCTTATATGCATGTGTAGTGGTACCCCCAACAGTGAGGTGCTGACGCATGCCACACTAGCATATAACTTTGTAAAAGTTGTTGTTGTGAGCTCCTGATCTCTCAATATAGGTTGTGTCCATCGCTCGTCAAATCATTGCTCTACAATCAAGCGATATATGTCGAGTAAAGAGTATATTGGTAGATGTATGGCCCATAATAGGCGAGAATTCATACTCTTAGTTGCATTTGAAGTCATGAGACCGAATCATTGTACCAGACACTTCGACTAAGCCCACATCTCCACTCCAATCATAGAAAGTCGTTTATGAGTCCCATCTCTACTTAAAACCTTTAAATCCAAAATATAATGTTCGAAGTCTTCATCCCGATAACTATACATTGCATTTTTTAAAATGGCTGCAATATGCGTATCAAGTTAAATTCTTCTGCAAATGATAATAGCACAAAACATGTGCTGCATTCAGATAGACGGACTGAACGACATCAATGATGCTCTTATGTTGGTCGCATACCAAAACCAAATTTCCAAGTGGATTGTAACACATGCGCAGGTTATAAAGAAACCAAGTTCACACCTCATTGTTCTCTACCGGAACCAACTACAAAGGGAAAAAGTTATTCTTTTTCGTTCACTGTAACGACGACAAATAAAATATCTTTGTTCCTTCCATTGAGAAGAATCCCATTCACCACAATCATCGGCCGAATAAAGCCATTGAATGCACGAATACACTATCTGAGAGCAACAAACATATAACGGAACACTCATTCTCTAGTCATCTACATATCATAAAATGTCATCGGATTACACTGACATAACAAATACAGATTCGATAGAAGCCTCTGTTACAACTATTAAAGTCGTCATATGTCATCTCTATTGCTAACTTCATTGTGGTCAAAGTCAAATCATAGGTCATGTCAATACCGTATGATCTGCGCATCTATGCAATCATATCCTTCGGTGTCAAAATGACCCCCTTACCTACCAATCTACGAGCAAAAAACATAGCAGCAACCTTAGTAATGACCGTTCTTGCAGCAGTACGATCCAAGTTCGAGGATCAGCTATGCTCCAACGTTAACTTAGTAATTCTTCAAATACATCCACCCTTAACAGCATACAATCTGAAAGAGCAATTGTTCTATCTTTTTTTTCAAAGATATACCAAGCGATTGTTGGCTGAATGATCAATGACATACTCTAACATGTTTTCCATATAATACATGTCCTATACCATCTTCAAGGCATGCTTTGATCGAAATGTGTCCCATTTCACGAGTACGCCAATGGCTGGTGGAGACGGTTTAACCCAACCCAATGGCAGTGCAGTGTTAAAATCAGGCAATGAGATAATCCAATTTCGTTGTGTGCGTTGTGCATCATCATTTCCAGCATGCTCCTCGTGGCTATCATGCTGAGTTTCAGTGTTCGAAAATTCTATCCATATGTGGCGGCCGTCGGATCCAAGCGAAGAACATTATAGTCATAATGTCAATCACTTCTCTATATCTCTTATCGTCCTCGTCTTCAGAGTTATTCCCCGCATCTTCTTCAGTTGTCATGCTGTGATGTATGTCGTCGTGCTCTAGTCTTGAGATGTTACCTCTCACATTCACTTTGGTGCAAATTGATTGCATCTCTAAATGACATAAATCTTCGGATTTGTTTTATGTTCAACTAGTATTCGAAGTAACTCGATATCACTTCCTAGTAAAACTTTAACCTGTCTCGCATCGTCCATACGTGTGAAATAGAAAAATAAATAATTTGCATCTTTTCCACCACATAATGCATCTCTAATCAAATGCATGAGACATTTTTTACTCAAGTTGCCCACATCCACGTAGATCAAAAAAATTGTATCATCGTCTACGTATGTCGATCGATCCCAATGGTCATCGTAATGTGTCGTGATACGCTGTCTCGCCATTTGAGATTAGAAAAAATAAAATAAAATAATTATCAAATAAATAGAATGAGTAGTATGATTTTTCTGCCACACCCACGATGTTGCACCGACTGTGGGCCACGATGGTGCAACCATCGTGAGGCCCGGTAGAAGCCATTGTGGACCACAGTGGTTGCTGTCATGGGCAATTAGGGTATGACCAACAATTGTGAATTCAACGCTACATTATTTTCCTCATAATAATTTGTCATACCTTCTTTATGTCTTAGAAACACGAACACAACATCCTCTAGCGGTTTTACCATCTTCACGTCGAAGTTTTGGGTGTTCTCTTTCAGATTTTATCTTTTATTTATTCAAAATATCATCTTTTATGTCGAGAGCTTTTTATTGTGATTTTTTTAGAGTTTATGGTGTGGTTGTTACTAGTTAGTTACATAAGGTGTTGTGACTTTTTCGTGTTGATGTGTACATTTAATAACATGAACAACCGGCAAAATTCTAAATGAAGGAGATTATACATTAAAGGTTCTCAAAATGAGAACTTTTTTTTTTACATCACAGAAATAGGTAAGACGCATTTGCGAGATGCGACTTCACTTAAGTGAAACGACGTCGTTTGGGGGGCGGAATGGAAGACGCATGAGCGGCATGCGTCTTAGGGAGACGCATCACCCTCATGCGTCTCCCTCAAAGCAATTACACAAACCACCCGTCGAAGCTGATACATACTTGTACAAAGCCAGAAACAATTTTTAATTAATGACAATCTGGCCACATGATAACTGAGAATTATTCCCTAAATTTAAGAATTTAGAAGGTTTAAATTGTATTAAATAAATTTTGTGCTTACGTCATAGATGAATCTTTGATTATATCTCCGATAATTCATTTTTTATTGCTTATTTTCCGACAATTTTTATGTGGTGCTTGAACTTGCTTTCTTTCAACAAAACGCATTTTAAAAAATTCCCCCCAAAAAAATCTAATAACGATTTCATGGTTTATCATATTGATTTATGAATATTTGCTGTGAATTATCATTTTCTTAGTCCTTAAGCCAGATGTTTTCAGTTCACACCCCTAGCTAGACGCTAGTCATATGATTCATTGTATATATAGCCCCGAAATTAAGCTAAAAATTATAGAACCAATCTATTATTTTATTTTTTTGCTTTCTCCTTTTCATTCCTTTACAATTCCTCCTTATTGTCATTTTTTTTCTTCTTTAAGCTCACTACGACATATTTACCTAAATTTTCCAATAAAAAACAAGTTAATATATATGTGTCGAAGTTGTGGTGCGAAGTGGCAATGAACAACGAGAAATGGTGGAAAGGAAGCCACGATTATTAAGGGCTCTGCCACGTAAGTACAAAATATATTTAATACAATTTAAACCTTCTAAATTCTTAAATTTAGAGAATAATTATCAGTTATCATGTGGCCAGATTGTCATTAATTAAAATTGTTTATGGCTTTGTACAAGCATGTATCAGCCTCGACGAGTGGTTTGTGTAATTGCTTCGTGGGAGACGCATGAGGGTGATGCGTCTCCTAAAGACGCATGCCGCTCATGCGTATTCCATCCCGCCCCCAAACGACGTCGTTTCACTTAAGTGAAGTCGCATCTCGCAAATGCGTCTTACCTATTTCTGTAATGTAAAAAAAAGGTTCCCATTTTGAGAACCTTTAATGTATAATCTCCTACATTTAGAAATTTGCCATGAACAACCTCTCTTACACCAAATAAATTGAAGTTTTAAAGACAATCCAAAAATTGAATGCTTAAAATCTATTTTTTTAAGACAAAAAATTATCAAACAAATAGAATAAAATAATTAGCAAATAAATAAAATGAGCATTAGGGTTTTTTTGCCACACCACGGTGGTGCAGCGACCGTGGGCCACGATCAAAGCCATCGTGGGCTTAAGAACATTAACGCATGTCACCATTGTGGGCTTAAGAGTAGTTCGAAAAAATCAAATTTCGCAACATCGTAATGATTTGTCATACATTTTTTAAATCTCAGGACCACGAATGTAGACTGCTCCGATGATTTTAGCCTCTTACAACGAAGTTTGAGGTGTTCTCTTTTTAATTTGATTTTTTTTAGCCTTTTTCGAGACCTTCGAATCTGTTTTTTTTTTTCTTTTCATTATCAGTATTTTATGTGAAGAAAAAGAATGAAAATATTTTTTAAAAAAAAGCCTAAAAAATATGAGCATCAATAATTTTTTTACTTATATATATGTAGGGCTAATTTAGTTTTTTAAAGCCAAATGCTATAAAAAAAACCTCTATTTTTATGGAAAAGGCCTATTAATTTATCTAATTATGAAAGTAGTATTTTTTCAGTCATTTTCAATTACTTTAAATGTAGATAATCGTATGCCATTTAATTCTAATAAAATTAGATATTTGGCCATAAAAAATTAGACGAAGATTCACATAATTCAAAACAAATTTCTAACACAATAATCGAAGAATGAAGAAACGATATTAATGCATGTATGTCTTCCTGTATTAGAAATTAATAAGAAAGATAATGAGATTTTTGGATAGAGAAATTAGTTAAATGCATTGAAATATCCGAATCACGACAATTGGTCACCTATTGAATAATAAACAAACAATTAATTAATTAATATGAAGGTGTCCCAACTCACAAGTAGGCTTTGCTCATCGTCGAAGTGGCAAAACCCATACATTTCACCCAAACTCAGCAGCCCTTCGGAGATCTCAAAGGCCCTATAAACTTATCGATAATTTCTAAGCTGTATCAATAAACAATCTCTCTCACTCTTTCTCTCTAGCTGAATTTGGGAGGAACTTGGTTTGCGATTATGGCCGCAAGTCCTATCTCTGTCTCCAGCCACTGCTGTTCTTCATCTTCAACTTATTCCAATTTATCTTCTATTTGGTCTCACCAAAATCCCAATAATTTTATATTTCCTGCCACTTCTCCTAAACCAAGAAATGCTTCTTTGCAATTCAAGGGCAACGCTTTTCCTAATGTGGTTTTCATGCAAGATGGTTGGTTTTCCAATTTACCAAATTCTTATAATTTTGTGAGCTGATGCGAGTTTTTGTGTTTGATTGTTTTGTATGGTTTATGAGCTTAGTACAGTTCTGCTATCTCTTTTGTGTTTTTGTAGACTGTGTTATATGTCTCTGTTCGGACTTAGAATAATCTGCGGATTCACGATTTAAGATGTTTCGATGTTTTTGTAGACTGTTACAAACTTACAACTTGATGAAAACTAGAATTTACTTGTGAAGTTTGAGCATTTGGGTTTCATTCTTTTGAAGAAATCATAATAAGAAAGGGATAATCTTCATAGCGTTAATGTGTTTTTGTGTTTCAATTTGTCACTAGTGCTGTGTAATCTGCAATGGCATGTGAGGGTTTCATCTAATCGAATAAATTATATAGGTGCTTTGGCTGCAACAGTTGCTGGACTGGAAAATGAAGCACCTTGGAAAAAATTGAAAGATGGGCTGACGTCAGTTACCCCGCCTAAGGAGAAAACACAGCTTGGTAATTTTGATGTTAATGATGATAAATCAACTGTCAGTATTACTGTTGTAGGGGCCTCTGGGGATCTTGCAAAGAAGAAGATATTTCCTGCTCTTTTTGCTCTATACTATGAGGATTGCCTACCTGAGGTTTGTTTGGAATCTATTCTATGGGATTAACATATTGGTTTTGGGGAAACCTAAGAAGACTTGCATTGCTTGCTCTTATCTCTACTCTACATGCTGCTAGATTTCCACCTAATGGATGGTCATTAAATTTTTTGTTTGTTCCAGCATTTCACTATCTTTGGCTATGCGCGTAGTAAGATGACAGATGCTGAACTAAGAAATATGGTTAGCAAGACTCTTACTTGCAGAATTGATAAGAGGTATTGCTGCTGCCTTCTAATTTGAGTTTTTCGTTTTTGGCATTTGTTGCACTTAATTTTATGGGGGAGTCAATTGTGTGTTGATTTAAAGAATTTAAACCTGTATTTAGGGAAAATTGTGGTGAAAAGATGGAGCAGTTCCTTCAAAGATGTTTCTACCACTCTGGCCAATATGATTCTCAGCAGAATTTTGCTGAGCTTGATAAGATACTAAAGGAGCATGAGGTAGTGGGTCACGGAGCTTTTAATTCTTACATTCTAATATGTGAAGAGCTACTTGTTGGAGTCTGTGGCTCTGCCTTCGTTTTCTTCTCTTTTAAAATTATTGTGGTGCACAAGCACTTTCTAGGTAGATAAATGGTAAAAGAAACTGAAAACTTGAGATTAATGGAAAGGCATCCATATCAATTAATGCAGACAGTGCCTTGGGCATGCTTCTCAGCACCTGTTTGTTGGACATATTGTGAATGCTATACAACTTTATCTACATATATGACTCTCTTTTTGTTTGCAATTTCATGTTTCCCGGCACATTGTTGTGGGGCTGTAACACTCATTATATATTACTGAAGATACAATGATGGTTGGCTTCTGTAGGCTGGTCGGGTATCAAATCGGCTATTTTATTTATCCATTCCACCAAACATTTTCGTAGATGCTGTAAAATGTGCCAGTCTCTCTGCTTCTGCTTCTGCTGGCTGGACTAGGGTCATTGTTGAAAAACCATTTGGCCGTGATTCTGAATCCTCTGCTGCTTTGACTAGATCTTTAAAGCAATACCTGGATGAGGATCAGATTTTTAGGTAGGTTTTGTTTCATCTCTATGTGAATGCATTTCCTTATCAGGATTGACTATGATGTATGGCTTCACGTAGAATCTTATTGACGATGTTTATTTGTGATAATTTTCTCGTTACAGGATAGATCACTACCTAGGAAAGGAGCTAGTGGAGAATCTCTCTGTCCTTCGCTTCTCCAATCTTATTTTTGAACCCTTATGGTCGAGACAGTATATAAGGAATGTTCAATTGATATTCTCCGAGGACTTTGGTACTGAAGGAAGGGGAGGGTAAACTATCTGGTTAATTCGATACTGAACAAATTCTAATGAGTAGTAACTGGAACTTTGCTTATTAATCTTTTTGTTCTGCTCCAGCTACTTTGACCACTACGGAATCATGAGAGACATAATGCAAAATCATCTGCTCCAAATATTGGCCCTCTTTGCCATGGAAACACCAGTCAGTTTGGATGCTGAAGATATCAGAAATGAAAAGGTTTCTCTTTGTGCGTATTTTTGTTTGGCTTTGCTTTCTGCTTAAGAGAATGCTAATTCTTCATGGATTACAGGTTAAAGTTTTGCGCTCCATGAGGCCTATAAGAGTTGATGATGTAATCATAGGGCAGTATAAGAGTCACACAAAAGGAGGTGTCTCATACCCGGGATATACTGATGACAAAACTGTTCCCAAAGACAGTTTAACCCCAACTTTTGCTGCTGCTGCACTTTTCATAGATAATGCAAGATGGGATGGCGTGCCTTTTTTAATGAAAGCTGGAAAAGCTTTACATGACAAAAGGTATGGCAAAGTCCAAATATATGATATATACAGTGTGGCTTCCTACTAAAGAAATATAGATAGAATCAACTCAGGGTTGTCACTGGTTTCTTATTGACCGTACTAAATCAAGGCTTGATGCTTAAATGTATTCCTTTTCTTAGGGCTGAAATAAGGGTGCAGTTCAGACATGTACCTGGTAATTTATACAATCGAAACTTTGGGACTGATCTCGACCA
Organism: Monilaria moniliformis; assembly: GCA_034509125.1. Taxonomy (NCBI): domain Eukaryota; kingdom Viridiplantae; phylum Streptophyta; class Magnoliopsida; order Caryophyllales; family Aizoaceae; genus Monilaria; species Monilaria moniliformis. The sequence continues at coordinate 19,523 of JAYDZE010024986.1, forward strand.
AGCAACAAATGAGCTTGTAATCCGGGTTCAGCCTGATGAAGCTATTTATTTGAAGATTAATAACAAAGTCCCCGGACTGGGGATGAGATTGGACCGAAGCAATCTTAATCTTCTCTATAAAGCAAGGTATAAATGAGATTCTTTTTCCAATTTTAACTTTTAATCATAAATTCGCTTGTCTTGGCACACAATTATTTACACGAATCCCTGAAAGTGTTATAAGGTTTAGGGGCTGAAATGTTGGTTGTGGTTTTGGCTTTGCAATAGAGAAAATTCTTCGGACTGTAGTTTATTATCTTGTGTCGCGTAGGTACTCTAAGGAGATACCTGATGCATATGAGAGACTTCTACTGGATGCTGTTGAAGGTGAAAGGAGACTGTTCATCAGGAGTGACGAATTAGATGCTGCGTGGGCACTTTTCACCCCTGTGTTGAAGGATCTTGAAAAAAAGAAAAAGATCCCCGAGTATTATCCTTATGGAAGTCGAGGACCAGTAGGGGCTCATTATCTTGCAGCCAGATACAACGTTAAGTGGGGTGATCTTGGGGTCGATGAATAGCATCCGAGTCCAAGAATATATATATATATATATATATATATATGAAATCTGCACTTCACTAGTCACAGATTCAAGCTTCTCTCATTTGCTCGATTTGTTTGTTTGCTGCTTTTCAAGATTTTCAATTTTTGATTTAGTTGAGGAGAAAGAAATGTAGATTATATCTTATTACCGACATTTATACCTATGTAGGGAATAAACTTGAATAAGCTATCTAGTAGAATTCCAGAAACTACATGGTTAATGACATCAAAGTTCTCCGATTTTCTATCATATAATTTGTTTTCTTTCTCAAATTTCCGCTGACTGCATGGGAATTGAAGAAGCTGTAGATAAAGGAGAAAGGGTTTGATTCATGGTTATTGTTCTTGCTAAATCCCAATATTTGAATGGGAATGTTTCCAAAACAAAGAGATAATTAAACTATGCTTGTTTAGGAACCACCCAGCTGGTTCTCTTATACAATTGTCAGAATATGATATTACTAATTTACAACAATTATCTCAGCTGCAGACTGAATTAGCAAAAATGTATAAATTTAAGATACAAGTTGATGTAATAATGTAGTTTGCAATATGCTCAAAGGGGAAATAGATGATGGAGCTATGGATTGGTAGGGGGAGGATGCGGAAACCATGTATTTGGATCCCAAAAATTGAACATCGGTGGTGGTGGTGGTGGAGGAGGAGGAGGAACAGATGGGAACGGAAAAGGCAAAGATGGCGGATTCGGAGGAAATGGGAAGTAGGGGAAAGGCGGAAGTTGAGGCAGCGGCGGGAGCTGAGGAAATGGAGGCAACGGTGGCCAAGGAAATACGTAGTAGGGGGGAATGAAAAACTTGGAGTTGTTGACTAATGTTGGATTCGCAATCCCACAAAGGGTGAGATTTCTTTGAGGCGGTGTGTAGGTCAAGGCGCCTAAGGTGTAGGTGCAGGCATTGCTTTGGTTTGATCTTAGTGTAATGTGAGATGAAATGGTTTTAACGGTGGGGAGATTGCAGCTGGGTGCAGAGAGCGAGCGGCCGATCAAAGTTGCCTTGCACAAGGACTGGATGGTGGGATGTCCGGTGCAGTCGACGCTGCCGTCAACACAGGGAATCTCTACTCTGTAGATTCCATATCTATCTGTGCTTCTGTTCACTGAGAATGATATATCTTCCCTGCTCCTTGCCCATCTTCTTTTCATTTTGCACTCGATGTTAACATCTACACCTGCACCATGAGATCATCAAATCAAATCACTCTCCTATCATATTAGTTAATGAATCTCACATATATAAACATACCTGGCAAGAAGTAGCTATGCTTGGAGAAAGTATTCTCATGACATACATCACAATATACAGAACCTAGTACGCTAATGTGCGTGGCGGGCGGCTGAGCTACGGAGAGGGCCAAACATGTAAGAAAGAGAATGATGATGGAATGAGACATGCCTCTCAAGACTTAGTGAAGTGAAGACCATGGATGCATATTTATATAACAAGCTTGAGATGAGATTGCTAGTTATAATCCGTGAAACCAACTGTAATTATGTAAGTTCACGGGCCTCAACAACAAGACCCTTGTACCATTCAATCCAAGAATGCTTTTCTTTCATTCTCTGCTTACTTTCTTTTTGATCCTCACCAGCTGAATCTCATAATTACACAACCAAAAGCAACTTAGCTATATGCCTTCACATGCATGTTTACTTTTATATCTTTCTTCTATTTGCCATGCAATTGTAACTCTATATGATACTTAACTGCTCAACCAACTTTTGAGGAGGAAGGATTACACAATTGGGTATAACCGAAAATACGCAACCGGACATTTGCAATTCGGTTGGACTCATTGAGTAGCATAAATTAAATGGCCCAAACTCCGCTACTCTAAACTCAAGCCATTCAAACAATACTTACCTTAATATCTCTCGTAATTCATCAATTTGATTATTTCTCCTAAAATGCTACAACTGTATTTGAATATATGAATTGGCCACATTCACAACAAGGTTCTATGGTGTAGTGGTTAGCACTCTGGACTTTGAATCCAGCGACCTGGGTTCGACTCCCGGTAGGACCTTTTCTTCTTATTTTCTTTTATTTCATTTTGTTTATGCATGTGTGTCTGTGAGTGAATAAGGAAAATGTTTTAGTGGCAGTATGGTGTATTAGCATTGAGGCACAAGATGCTAATTGTTGTTCCACCGTTTCGTCGCCTCATTCTCATTTCCCAGAAAAGATAACAACCCAAGGAAAACAGAATTAGCAGAAATAAGCTTTTGTGTTTTTGAGAGAGTGAGGGGGTAACCTTGTCACACTAGCTCTATATGCATTGCAGCTAGAACGCAACATCAGTAACTAATTCGTTTTCAACCGCCCGTCTAATGTAAGAGCGAGGGTGAGGGACACTAATATGAAATAACTAATTTACCAGTTGCACACACAAGTTGATTTGTACATACCTAACTTCCACTTCCATTTTGTGTGCATACTCATACCCCAAGTTTGATGGCCACTTGCCAGCACAACAAATCATTTCGTATATATTCCGTTCAGGGCGTATATCATTTTTGCCTCGCTCCTGCTGACACTAGCCATCTAATTTCATTAATTTCCAAGACTTTAATTTAAACTCCCTCCATCCCAATGAAGATGACTCATTTCTTCTCCGGCACAGAATTTAAGGAGGTGTTGTTTAGTGTAGGTAAGTAAAGAAAGAATAAAGTAGATTAGTGATTAGATGTAGGGGCGCACTCTGGTAGGCGCACCCTCACTGTGTGCGTGGGTCAAACCCGACCCGGAACCGGGTTTGATCCGACCCAATTTTTGTTATTAAAATTATACTCTGTTGAGGAGATAAATAAATACAAATGTTGTAGTAACATATAGCGAAGATGTGGTGCAGTGGTTAGAAGTGCATGAACTTAGTTGTACTTCATGGGTTCAATATCCACCGGTAGCATTTTTTTCTTAGCTATCATAGGTTAATAAATATTATTGTGTCATTTATACATAAAAAGAAGATATGGTGTTGTGGTTACATGCATATAAAATTAGCTTTAAGTCACGGGTTCAACACCTACTTGTAACATTTTGTATTTTTTTCGTTTTTCGTCTTTTTTTTTGTTTTTTTGCTTTTTTGTGTTTTTTTATTTTTCTCATTTTTTATTTTTTCTTTGCTTTCTTTAATGATATATATATATATGTGGATTTTTAAATTTAATTAAATTTAAAAGTTTAATAAATTTAATTCACATATGAGTTAAATTAGGATATAAAAAATCATTTATTTTAGTTTTTTTTTGAATTATTATTTTTTTTGGTTTCTTTCTTTTTTATTTGAATTTCCTTTTTCAAATGATATATCTATATATATATATATATATATATATATATATATATGAATTTTATAATTTAAATAAATTTAATGAAAGTTAATTTTTTTATTTTAATATATATAAAGAATAGAAATTATTATTCCAGTTAATAAAAATTACTTTTTTATTATACTATATAATTAAATTAATATTTATACGATTCGAAGAAAAGTGAAACTTAATTTAAAATAAAAAAAAAGTATTGTTCTTTTGAATAAAAATGATTATTCTTGTGAGTAAAAGTTACTCTTCTTCTAAATGAAAATTATTCTTGTTATGAATGAAAGTTATTATTCTTATTAATGAAAGTTATTCTTTTTTTCAATGAAAGTTACTCTTCTTGTAAATGAAAGTTACTTTTATTCTAAATAAAAGTTACTCTTCTTATGAATGAAAGTTACTCTTCTTCTAAATGAAAGTTACGCTTTTTATTATAATATATAAATAATTAATATTTCAAAAAAATTATTATCTTACTAAATAAAAGTTACACTTGTTCTTGCAAATAATTTCACAAATGATAAAACTCTACCAACAATTACAAATTTTTATATAATAATATATATAAAGCATAAAAATTATTATTCAAATGAATAAAAAATACTTTTTTATTATATTATATAATTAAATTAATATTTATAGGATTCGAAGAAAAGTGAAATTTTATTTAAAATAAAAGATATTGTTCTTTTAAATAAAAGTGACTATTCTTGTAAATGAAAGTTACTATTTTTCTAAATAAAATTTATTCTTCTTCTAAATAAAAAAATGAAAAAAAATAAAGAAAATAACAAGTGTAACTTGTTTTATCCTTTATATATATTATGATAATTAAATTTATAATTGTTGGTAGTGTTTTATCATTTTTGAAATTATTTCCAAGAACAAGTGTAACTTTTATTTATTAAGATAATAAATTATTAGAAATATTAATTCTTTATATATCAGAATAAAAATAATAATTTTCTTTTAGAAAAAGAATAACTTTCATTCATAAGAAGAGTAATTTTCATTCAGAAGAAGAGTAACTGTTATTCACAAGAACAGTCACTTTTATTCAAAAGAACAATACATTATATTTAATTTAATTATATAATATAATAATAAAGTAATTTTTATTCATTTGCATAATATTTTTTATTTTTTATATATATTATAATAAAAGAGTAATTTTTATAAGAAAAGTAACTTTCATTTACAAAAAGAGTAGCTTTCATTTAAAAGAAGAATAACTTTCATTTACAAAAAGAGTAACTTTCATTTAGAAGAATAGTAACTTTCTTTTACAAGAATAGTCACTTTTATTCAAATGAACAATATTTTTTATCATAAATAAAATTTCACTTTTCTTCGAATCGTAGAAATATTAATTTAATTAAATAATATAAAAAAATATTTTTATTTATTTGAATAATAATTTCTATGCTTTATATATATTATAATAAAAAAAATTGTCATTGTTGGTAGAGTTTTATCCTTTTTTAAATCATTTCCAGGAACAAGTGAACTTTTATTTATTAAGATAATAATTTTTTGAAATATTGATTCTTTATATATTATAGTAAAAAGAGTAACTTTCATTCATAAGAATAATAACTTTCATTTAGAATAAGAGTAACTTTCATTTAAAAGAAGATTAACTTTCATTGACAAGAAGAATAACTTTCATTCATAAGAAGAGTAACTTTCATTTAGAATAAGAGTAACTTTCACTTAGAAGAAGAGTAATTTTTATTCATAAGAATAGTCATTTTTATTCAAAAGAACAATACCTTTTATTCTAAATCAAGTTTCACTTTTATTCAAATCCTATAAATATTAATTTGATTATATAATATAATAAAAAGTAATTTTTATTAATTTGAATATAATTTCTTTTCTTTATATATTATAATAAAAATAGTAACTTTCATTTAGAAGATGAGTAACTTTCATTTATAAAAAGATTAGCTTTCGTTTAGAAGAAGAGTTACTTTCATTAGATTTAGTTAAATTTTATGAAATAATAAAAATTAAATTTTCAGATTTACAAATATTTGTAAGAAATTTCAAAAAACAAGTGTAATTTTTATTTATTAAAACAAATAAAATAATTATAAAAAAAATTGTGTATTTGTATATCCTAATTAAATTCATAGCGAACTAAATTTATTATACTTTTAAATTCAATTAAATTCTTACACGAACTAAATTTAAAAAAAAAAGAAGAAAAAAATGCAAAAAGCAAAAAAAATGGAAAACAAAAAAGAGAAAGAGAAAAACAAAAAAAAAAGAAGAAAAACAATAAAAAGAGAAAAAACCGAAAAAGAAAGAAAAAACCAAATAAAATACAGAGGTTGAGTACACGGGGTTTCGAACCCGTGTACCTCTTCTTCCTTACCCACACTCTCTACTACTAGGCTATGCCTTTATTTTGACTTTATCTGAACATGGTTTAATATATACTAAACAGAAAATGGAAAAATTAAATAAAGAGAGATGCGCGAGCATTGTAAGCGCGCACACATATAAGTTTTTGCCTTAGATATATTAGTAGAGAGAGAATAAAGTAGAAAAATCATCCAACTCAGCAAATTTCATTCCATTTCATCAAAAAAATCCAATTTCTCGATTTCATCCAATTTTAACTTCATCTTTTGAATTCATTTTGTTAGTTTGTTTTTTTATTTCATTTTCAGAGTGTCTTTGTAGATATTTTTTATACTTATGTTTTTTAAGAGCGTTTTTTTAGAGTGTTTGTCTTGATCCAAGTTTATACTTATCATTATTGTTCATGCCAAAAAACTCAACGAAATAGAAAAGAATAATGGATTATCTCATTAAAAATGACAGCTATACATGAATCCATTGAGTTGCTGCCATTAAAAAATAGCGGCAATACATTGCGTTCAACCAAAATTCGAAAAATGGCTGCTCAAAGTTTCAGCAACCATTTCTATAAATAATTCTTTAAATACATTGAGTGGCTTCCATTTCTCCACATCCAGCAACCATTTCACGTACTCTTCTAATCTTTCTACATCCATCAATAAGGTACTCTTATAATCTTTCTGCAGCCATTATTGTAAATTTAACAAAATGCGTATAAAGATTACTGCAATTCATTTTTGAAAAACAAAATCATGAAGTCATGCTTCGAATCACGAACATGTGAGCTCGTGTGCTCTTAGTGTTATAACTCATACTTCTTACTTTCTATTTTCAGTTTCTTGTGAAATTGAATGTGAGAAGTCTCGGTCTATAACAGAAATTAAGTGGAATACACAGAGTCACATATTCACGATCTAGAGTTATGACTACATGAAACTGTAAATGAAATTGACTGCACTAAACTTTATACACATAACACATTCTGTGATTTTTCAATAACATAAAATGCGTATAGATCAACCTACATAATAATCACAAGGTATTCACAGTAATCACAAGTTAAGTCAAACACTCCCACACATTAAACCATCAAGTTAAGCAATCAAAATATATTTTTTGTAAAGATGCAAACTATTATTGCAGTATTTTGTAAAGACTTTATGCAGACTATGTAAAGTGTTAATATGTAGATTTTTTGTAAAAAATGTCAATGCAAGAACACTTAGCACACATCACAGAAGTCAATCCCTGCCACAAATATGAGTAGTATTCTTATCAGTTCAGATTCGTACCACACATCTCCCACGCATTAAGCTAACAATAGAAGCCAATCATGCCACAAACCAACAATAGAAGCTAATCAGGCACAAACCAACAGTAGAAGCCAATTAGGCACCAACAACAACATAGGCCAATCAGGCAGCAAAACACAAAATTTCACTTGAGCCCATCATGCAGCAAAAGGAAAAATCTAGTGGCCTATCAGTGCTTTTTTCCTATCTCACCAAAGGCGTTAGGGCCTTCATCATAGAGACTTTAAGTGAGACGGGGGCCTTCATCCTTTATTTTCTTGTCAGTCATTGCGTGCGCCGCCCTTCCCCGAACATCTTCCAAGAAAAGTAGAAAAAAAAAAAACAAAAAGAATGAGGGAAGATCGGAGAAGATCTTTGATCGATCTGATTTCCGCCGGAGTTTAGTAAATAGCAGGAATTGCTGGAGTCGTGGCTGAGACTATCCGAGTAGTGGGTTACTGCGGCCGAGCTTCTACCCTTAGTCCGAACTAAAGTGCTGCCGAGGTGAATTTAGTGTCGACCTGCGTCGATCTGCCTTGTCTGGGCCGATCTGCGTTGTAGTTCCATGCCGAGCTGTAAGTCTGAGTTC